>CANNZV010002345.1:0-102501 GCA_947561585.1 Caprella mutica | reverse complement strand
GTTGAACACCAACAGAACACAGTTGAACACCTTCAGAACACAGTTGAACACCTACAGAACACAGTTGAACACCTACAGAACACAGTTGAACACCTACAGGACACAGTTGAACACCTACAGAACACAGTTGAACACCTACAGAACACAGTTGAACACCTACAGAACACAGTTGAACACCTACAGAACACAGTTGAACACCTATAGAACACAGTTGAACACCCACAGAACACAGTTGAACATCTACAGAACACAGTTGAACACCTACAGAACACAGTTGAACACCTACAGAACACAGTTTCCACGAAAAACTGTTTATCAAAAGTTGCACAATCTGGATTCCACGAAAGAGCTACATCGTCTTTTTATCATTTTCTCCAGCCCCTGTGAACCCGAAAAAAGTGTATATGATGGTGCGCAGTCATTTCATTTGAAAATATATCTTTCAATGATAAATATTTATATGAAGAATTAGCATTCTTCCGTTTAAGTCTCTAAGATAATAGTTCCAAATACATTTCTATATTATGAAACCTATAATTAAAAACACAAATACTGACTTAGGTATTTCTTGAATATTCAAAACTTTAATAACTGCCAACTGAATATCTTCAATTTTATCACTATTTCTTCATTAACTAACTCAAGGAATGTCATTAAATTCCAATATATTTTATGTCTATATTTTTGTCATAATGGCGTGATGATCAAGTGGGAAATTATCATCTAATCATCATTTTTATCTGATCTTTTGTGGTATCATATCAAGTTTTATCATATATCTTAAGTCTTTAAGTGATGAATCGAATCAAAAAGTCACATTCAAATTATTAAGTCATGTCATTCATTCAGTTATGTTTTAGTCATATTCCAATTCATATAGTCATGTTTAGCCATATTCTAATTCATATTTATTCCTGTTTTAGTCATATTCTAATTCATATAGTCATGTTTAGCCATATTCTAATTCATATTTATTCCTGTTTTAGTCATATTCTAATTCATGTAGTCATGTTTTAGTCATATTCTAATTCATGTAGTCATGTTTTAGTCATATTCCAATTCATATAGTCATGTTTTAGTCATATTCTAATTCTCATAGTCATGTTTTAGTCGTATTCTAATTCATGTAGTCATGTTTTAGTCATATTCCAATTCATATAGTCATGTTTTAGTCATATTCTAATTCTCATAGTCATGTTTTAGTCGTATTCTAATTCATATAGTCATGTTTAGTCATATTCCAATTCATACAGTCATGTTTTAGTCATTTTCCAATTCATATAATCATGTTTTAGTCATATTCTAATTCATATAGTCATGTTCTAGTCATATTCCATTTCATATAGTCATGTTCTAGTCATATTCCAATTCATATAGTCATGTTTTAGTCATATTCTAATTCATATAGTCATGTTCTAGTCATATTCCATTTCATATAGTCATGTTCTAGTCATATTCCAATTCATATAGTCATGTTTTAGTCATATTCTAATTCATATAGTCATGTTCTAGTCATATTCCATTTCATATAGTCATGTTCTAGTCATATTCCAATTCATATAGTCATGTTTTAGTCATATTCCAATTCATATAGTCATGTTCTAGTCATATTCCAATTCATATAGTCATGTTTTAGTCATACTCTAATTCATATAGTCATGTTCTAGTCATATTCCAATTCATATAGTCATGTTTTAAGTCATTAACTCCAATTTTAGTCATTTCCTCGTTAATTACAATATCCCTATATTTTAGGTATGGCCCACAGCATCGGCATGACTTGCTTTATTTACTTTCATTAATTTCACATAATTAATCAAAAGAAAGGAATGCTACAATTATATATCCCGTAACTACTTTCACAGGTAAAAAGTTATGGTGGGCCATAGAAAATAAATATTCAATCTTCTAAAACTCCACCATTACCTTATTTTTTTTAATAGCTATGTTTAATTATTGTGACTAAATAAGAAAAATCATTTTTGAGCACCGAAAAAGTAATTTCAGTATTCTTTAATTTACTTGAATCATCTTTTTTAACTAATTCTACATTCATCATAAAATAAATAGATATCTTTATTAAGTATATTATGGAAATGAAAAATTTCTAAAAAAATTGAATTTTTTTTTCAGTTCTTCTCTCCTTACTTTTTGATCATACTGCAAAAAATATTATAAATTGTTTTAAATTTTCAAATTAATTTAGAATTAGTTTTTTACTTGGTGTGATATGACCTTGATTGCTGTCTAGCAAGTAACCCACTGTATGACAGTGAATCGTCAGATTCTCCGTAACTTCCTTCGTCATCGCCGAAGAACAAAAGAACGCGAGACGATACGCGTACATTTTTCCGCGCCGCTACAAACTGGATGACAAAAAGAAGAGTCCGTGTCCAATGGATTTGTTCCTTAATTAGTAACTATTTCAGGTGATCTGCCGTGCTGAATTTCTCACCAGCTTCTTACCTGTTGACTCTAATACTCTCTTATATTTTCACCGTGTTTTCGCTGTTTGAGGAGATGCGCGGTTAAACACCGTAGATATTTGGTTAGGAACAGGATGGGTTTATTTGAACGAATTTTCTGCCACGAGACCTCTTTTTCCAGGAATTTTTAGGCGTAATTCAATTATTTCTTTTGTCAAGAGTGAATTTTTTGAATTTTCTAATTCATAGCATAATACGTGTATCCTGTGTATACATATACATATATTTCTTACATCGTTAATTAAACTTCTTAATTAAAAGGAAAAACTACATTATTCTACAGGCCTGAATATAATAATATTATAAATAATGAGAATATAATAAATTAATAATAAAACATTTTAAGGTGAAACAATTTCTCACCTTCAAATTCATATATCATCGAAAATATTTAATATTGATGATAATTATTATCGTCCGATGGAACGTTCTCCAGTTCTTTTTTCCGTTCAAGTTCCTATGGAACTCTCTTCAGTTCTTCGTTCCATTCAAGTTCCGATGGAACGTTCTCCAGTTCTTCATCCCGGATCTAGTTTTGATGGAACGCTCTTCAGTTCTTCTTTCCATTCCAGTTCCAATGGAACGTTCTCCGTTCCATTTTAGCTCTGATGGAACGTTCTCCAGTTCTTCCTTCCATTCAAGTTCCGATGGAACGTTCTCCAGTTCTTCCTTCCATTCAAGTTCCGATGGAACGTTCTACAGTTCTTCTTTCCATTCAAGTTCCGATGGAACGTTCTTCAGTTCATCTTTCCATTCCAATTCCAATGGAACGTTCTCCGTTCCATTCTGGTTCCGATGGAACGTTCTCATCCGTTAGAACCATTTCAAAGTTCGTGCATGTCAGATGAGCTACGAGAATTTCTCGTCGTAATAACACGGAATATATATCAGAATATTATTTATAATGCATGACAAACCAGCGCAAAAATGAGATGGTGATGAACTGTAAATTCGAAAGATAAAAACGTGGTTTTTGATTATTATTGAACGATCAATTTCTTGAAAATATGTAAATTAAGAGTTTGGTATGTACAATTTAAGTTTGAATTTATTGAATAGAAACTGGAATAAAAGGGATTCAACATTGAATATAAAAATACAACTTTGAATAAAAGGAATACAACTTTAAAAGGAATACAACTTTGAATAATAGGAATACAACTTTAAAAGGAATACAACTTTGAATAAAAGGAATACAACTTTGAATAATAGGAATACAACTTTGAATAAAAGGAATACAACTTTAAAAGGAATACAACTTTGAATAATAGGAATACAACTTTAAAAGGAATACAACTTTGAATAAAAGGAATACAACTTTGAATAATAGGAATACAACTTTAAAAGGAATACAACTTTGAATAGTAGGAATACAACTTTAAAAGGAATACAACTTTGAATAATAGGAATACAACTTTAAAAGGAATACAACTTTGAATAAAAGGAATACAACTTTAAAAGGAATACAACTTTGAATAATAGGAATACAACTTTAAAAGGAATACAACTTTGAATAATAGGAATACAACTTTAAAAGGAATACAACTTTAAAAGGAATACAACCTCGAATAAAAGAATACAACATTCAAGAAAGGAATACAATCTATCAAATGAAGTATTCAATAGTATTCAATAGTATTCATAACCTCAAATGAAATAATACTAACTTTTATAAAATAAATACCATTTTAATCGGCAAGAATACCGAATTATTACTTGAGCTCTGCCTTTAACATCTGAACTAGAATCTTTTAAGATTGAAGGTATTTTTAATTAATTAAATCAGGAATTAAAACTTTTCTTCTATTTTCGTGAGATTTAAAATAGTAATCGTCGAAAAATCACAGATTGATAGGAATCACATCTAGAAAATAAAATTACTGAAAGAACAAATTAGTGGTAGCAAAGAAGAATAAGTTCGGTGTATGCCTATTTAATAACGATACATTCTCTTGCTAAAAACAAATTAAAATGAAATGAATTGATAATAAATTACATCAAAATATGAATATAAAATATATATATAAAAATGGATTTATTTTAATGTTCTGATGTTCTTTTAATAAGAGCCTATTGAAAATTTTGATCTGTTCTCAATTTTTATCTGGTAAATGTGACTTTACCCTATTTATTTATTTTTTATCTTGTTGTTCGCTTAACTCTATAACTATTAAATCAAACTGTCTGAAATTTGATAGGACGCTTGGTCAATACCAAGGAACTATTTGATCGCATTTTTGGAGTGATTGGGTCATAGGTCAAGGTCAAGGTTGTTCATAACACAAAAGTACTTACTAGCGGCCGCTAAGGTATGCGCTCTAAGAGTGCCCTGTCCGCCTCCCCGTTCTATTTGTTTTTGGCGAACTGTTGCATAGATACGTTATCTGTTTACACACTATATTTCAGAGGAGATGACCTGGAGATGATTTCCATGCATCTGCTTACGGTTGTCTGTCACAATGTGAGAAAAATGTGCCCATCTTCTTCATGGCTTCGAATTATCTCCTAGAGAAACTCTCTCGCAAAGTCTACGCTAAAATATACAAGCACCAAAAGAACATTTGTTTAAGATTTCTGGAGAAAACTCTGACTTGCTGAATTTCAATTAGATGGTTAAACTTGAAAGGAAATGTTTGAACTTGTAAAAAACATGCTTCAACTCGTTAAATCGTGTTAACATTTGTTAAATTTATTGAACATGTTAAAAATTTGTTAAAGTTGTTGCAATTCTTCAAACATATAAAATTTGTTAAAAAAAATTAAAATAATTCCTGCAAAGCTTGTTTCAGAAATTTGTCAAAATTTGTTAAAAAGTTGTTTAAACTCGTAAATTTAAGTTTAAATTTATTCGAACATGTTTAAACTTATTCGAACATGTTTAAACTTATTTAAACATGTTTAAACTTATTTAAACATGTTTAAACTTATTTAAATTTGTTTAAACTTATTTAAACATGTTTAAACTTATTTAAATATGTTTAAACTTATTCGAACATGTTTAAACTTATTCGAACATGTTTAAACTTATTTAAACATGTTTAAACTTATTTAAACATGTTTAAACTTATTTAAATTTGTTTAAACTTATTTAAACATGTTTAAACTTATTTAAACATGTTAAACTTATTTAAACATGTTTAAACTTATTAAAAACAGGTTTTAACTTAATAGAACATGTTTAAACTTATTAAAAACAGGTTTTAACTTAATAGAAGATGTTTAAACTTGATGAAACTTTTGTTTCAACTTATTCCTATTATAGGCTTATTAAAATATGTTTTTTTTAGCTTATTCGTATTATTAATTGAATGAATTTTAAATCGTATTACTGTTTTTTAAATTATAACTACGATTCACACTCTGCTTTTGAACTCGTAATTTTTCTATCGTCCTTTCAAGCCATTATGCACCTCCTAGTCTTTTTTTTTTTTTTTTGTCAGTGCTATTCCATCATCACCGTAAGGTCTATTAAACTGTCGCCAAAAATCTCATTTCATGCTCCTGACTCTGAATAAAATTTAGGAAGGACAATTTTTCGGGCAAGGATGTTTAATTTTCCGAATATTTAGGTTCGTAATGTAAATTTGTCTTGGAGCCAAATATGAAAAGGGTTTCTAGATGAAGATTCTGATGTCTTCTGTGAAATAAAAAGCTTTGAAATATGAGGCAGAAAGGACGACGCGAGTTGAAATGAAAAAAAAATCTCATTCAGTCTTAGAGATAATTGCTCTTTTTAGAAAAGTCATTTGTGAAATAGGTAGGTAGCGTGATATGTGACATCTTATGAAAAAGCTGTTCTCATTTCGACGGCTGACAATGAAAGATAGATGGAAATACTTTCTAGATGTAATGGATATATAGAAATGTCCTATCGTAAAAGTTTTAATATGGCAAATCATAAAAGTCATCCGCCGTGAAATTCTTCAATGGAAACTTTTTGTTTCGACTTATTTTTCCTCCGCCGAATTGTCATCGAGTTGAGGAGAAGTTGAGAACTTCATCATCATCTTTATTTGTGTGAGTTAGTTAATTCAAGTTAATTAGGTTTTTAATGCCCGTTTTTCCGCTCGAGGACGCACACCTAGGAATTCACGGTGGAGTGCTACATTGTTACTCCTTTCTAGCATTTTCCACTGTAACTTTTTCTAAGGGACTTCCAGGAAGTTACGGCTAATTTTTGCCATCTTTTGTTCAAGTTCACGCAGTTTTCGGCCAACTTCTGCAATCAGAAATGCGACCGAATTTTAGTTAGAGGAAATGGATCGTAGAGGTGGGTATCTGGTCTCAGTTTCGCAACCCAGCTGACTTTTATTGCATCTAAGGTACATTTTATTATGGCCCAGAAACTATTTTCTAGGTTTCCCCAATAGCAACTTCAGTTTCCGTGCAACAAACTTTAATCGAAAAGAACTGTATTTGTAAATGATTTCGGTAGCATTGAATTTTCCGATTCGGAACATAACAAAACAAGAACACGTTCTGTAGAATATTCATGGAAATTCACTACTGTATTTTCCCTAACAAGTTTCAATGCATATCAAGTATCCAATCTTTCATATGCTTGAATGCAAGACGTATATTATACAGCCATTGTATGCCGTAAACAATAACTCTTACAATAATTACACCATGTAATGTGACACCGACGCCTTTGAAAATCCCTTTACCGGAATAATCCCTGAACCGCAGGGAAGGATTTCTATTTCACATAGAGATCGGAATACGGCCAGTCAAAGGGAAATTAATAAAAGGAGAGGCTTCAAAATGAACTGCTCTATATTCATCTTCCTTTCACAACAACACACTCTATTCAAATAAGAAACTTTGAGTACAATGGGCAAGGCATGGTTAACATGTGTCGGCTCATACTGTGAACAGAGGGATCTATCTTCAAATTCTTTCACCAAACACAATGTTGATGCCTTATATCAAAGGAATGAGAAAACTATAACCAGTAATGGAGGATTAAACATTCTTTCCTTTAATTAACTAAATAATTTCTTCAATAACTTAGTTATTTATTAAATTACCTAATTAACTTGCCAATAAACAGGCTTATTTATTAAGAGATGGAGGCACCTAAGTTATTTGCCAAAAATCTATTGAATTCGTCGGACAAATTAACTCATCGAATTATTGACGGGAGAATAGAAGGAGACATCATTCAAGTTTGCTAATTAAGATTCTCGTCCGATGAACTATGCCAGGAATGATAATGGACTCGGCCTACATCTCAATTCCAGGAATAGGAATGAATTTCATTTGTGACGTCCTTTTATTACTGGACTAGAAAAGGATATTATATATTATCTATAAGATCTAAAGTTTAACTATCTTTTTGAACAATGTAACTTAGAACAGAGTAGGTAGTTCATTGATCATATTTACAATTTAACTAATTATTTCAAGCGCAACTGAAGTAGACCAATCACAGATCGGAACAGAAAGGTACTCATGACGTTCTTGTTCTCTTGGCCAATCAGAATAGGCCTTTGTGTCGCCTTAATAGACAAATGAAGACATCGTATTGTTTCCAGGTTTGAGTGCCGTCAGTTTCAGTACCAGAAAGTAGATGGCGTTGCAATCGCTAGATGGCGTTGCAATCGCTAGATGGCGTTGAGTTCGCAACCTCTGTTGGTGATGATAAGAGCTTTTGATTGATTGCAGATTAGTATTTTACATCTCAGTCTGCTAATTAGTATGATTGTCAACAGGTGAATCTTGACTGAGTACTTGAGCCTAAACCTGTTGATGGCGTATGAGCTAATAGGAGATCTACTAATTAGATGATTGGTACTATAGGTAGAGTGTTTGGAAGACTTATTTAATATTCACCGAAGATTATATATCTTACAATATGATCTTAATTAATATATAGTCATTCATGAAGGGTTAATATTTGATTAATAATATGGTATAAAGTATTTTAAGTTGGAAATCTATTTGCATAGCCCAATTTAATAGTTAATACAGGTTGCTTCAATGAAATCTTCAGGTAAAACAAATATTACAAAATAGTCATCCTTTTAGTTATTTATTAACAAAACATGTGTTGACTAGTATTATGCATATTTTTTAGAAATTCTAATATGTATTAATTATAATTGTTTGAAGTGATTAATATTAGGTGCCCAAATAATATACTTAGAAATCAACTTTAGAAACGACGGTTTAAATGGATTTCAAAGCACTCGGGTAAATTACGAATTATCGGTCAGTTTCACATCTTCGGTCATATAAGAGAAAACGATATTATAATTGTTATTTTATTTTTATTTTTATTGATATCCATGATACCTGTAGGTATCATGGATACTAATAAAAATAAAATAACAATTATAATATCGTTTTTCTTATATGACCAAAGATGTGAAACTGACCGATAATTCGTAATTTACCCAACCTTGCATTTCAAAGACAGTTTCTAGCCATTTAACTTTTCCAGTTGCTTCACGTTGGTCGCTGAAAGGTGTAGATAAAGAAGACTGTAATTGGGGTATATATATATATACATGTACCCGCATAGCTCTACCACAGCTTATCTTAATTGCTTCTACAGCAGCCTCAGGCTATTCACAAATATTTTGGGGTTACTTCGCATGGAAAGAAAACTATTGTAAAAAAACATGAAAGACTTTGGTCACAGTTCGTTGAAATTGTTAACTGGAGGGTGGACGAGGGTTCCGATCAATAGGTTTCTATTGATCAAAATTGTAGGGTTTTTTAAATAGATTTCATTATTTTTCTCCCAAAAAAATGTTTTAATCAATTACTACGTTGATTTGATTTACTATATGAATTAAAATATGAAAATCTGCTTAATTTTGTTCTACATGATAGGATATTTGATAATTTAATTTTTACACTACTAACCTGTTATAAATGTGCTCTACTTTATTTAGTATATTAATTAAATTTTATTACACTAACTACATGCAATTTGAGCATTAAAATATACTGCATTCATATAATGCATTTAGTCAAATATAACAGATTAGATTAACTAATTCGGTAATTTATTGCAATTCATTTAGAACTTTTCGGGCTACTGCATTAATAAATTTATAGTGAGTGAAGACAAGCTATATGGGGATGAGATTCTACCTCGATACGACTGTTAGTCACTCTCGATACGACTGTTAGTCACCCTCGATACGACTGTTAGTCACCCTCGATACGACTGTTAGTCACCCTCGATACGACTGTTAGTCACCCTCGATACGACTGTTAGTCACCCTCGATACGACTGTTAGTCACCTTCGATACGTCTGTTAGTCACCCTCGATACGACTGTTAGTCACCCTCGATACGACTGTTAGTCACCCTCGATACGACTGTTAGTCACCCTCGATACGACTGTTAGTCACCCTCGATACGACTGTTAGTCACCCTCGATACGACTGTTAGTCACCCTCGATACGACTGTTAGTCACCCTCGATACGACTGTTAGTCACCCTCGATACGACTGTTAGTCACCTTCGATACGACTGTTAGTCACCCTCGATACGAATGTTAGTCACCCTCGATACGACTGTTAGTCACCCTCGATACGACTATTAGTGACCCTCGATACGACTGTTAGTCACCCTCGATACGTCTGTTAGTGACCATCGATACGACTGTTAGTCACCCTCGATACGACTGTTAGTCACCCTCGATACGACTGTTAGTCACCCTCGATACGACTGTTAGTCACCTTCGATACGTCTGTTAGTCACCCTCGATACGACTGTTAGTCACCCTCGATACGACTGTTAGTCACCCTCGATACGACTGTTAGTCACCCTCGATACGACTGTTAGTCACCCTCGATACGACTGTTAGTCACCCTCGATACGACTGTTAGTCACCCTCGATACGACTGTTAGTCACCCTCGATACGACTGTTAGTCACCCTCGATACGACTGTTAGTCACCTTCGATACGACTGTTAGTCACCCTCGATACGAATGTTAGTCACCCTCGATACGACTGTTAGTCACCCTCGATACGACTATTAGTGACCCTCGATACGACTGTTAGTCACCCTCGATACGTCTGTTAGTGACCATCGATACGACTGTTAGTCACCCTCGATACGTCTGTTAGTGACCATCGATACGACTGTTAGTCACCCTCGATACGACTGTTAGTCACCCTCGATACGACTGTTAGTCACCCTCGATATGACTGTTAGTCACCCTCGATACGACTGTTAGTCACCCTCGATACGACTATTAGTCACCCTCGATACGACTCTTAGTCACCATCGATACGACTGTTAGTCACCCTCGATACGACTGTTAGTCACCCTAGATACGACTGTTAGTCACCCTCGATACGACTGTTAGTTACCCTCGATACGACTGTTAGTCACACACGATACGACTGTTAGTCACCCTCAATACGACTGTTAGTCACCATCGATACGACTGTTATAGTCACCCTCGATACTACTGTTTGTCACCCTCGATACGACTGTTAGTCACCCTCGATATGACTGTTAGTCACCCTCGATACGACTGTTAGTCACCCTCGATACGACTGTTACTCACCCTCGATACGACTGTTAGTCACCCTCGATACGACTGTTAGTCACCCTCGATACGACTGTTAGTCACCCTCTATATGACTGTTAGTCACCCTCGATACGACTGTTAGTAACCCTCGATACGACTGTTAGTCACCCTCGATACGACTCTTAGTCACCATCGATACGACTGTTAGTCACCCTCGATACGACTGTTAGTCACCCTAGATACGACTGTTAGTCACCCTCGATACGACTGTTAGTTACCCTCGATACGACTGTTAGTCACCCTCGATACGACTGTTAGTCACCCTCAATATGACTATTAGTCACCTTCGATACGACCATTAGTCACCATCGATACGACTGTTAGTCACCCTCGATACGACTCTTTGTCACCCTCGATACCAGTCTTTGTCACCCTCGATACGACTATTAGTCACCCTCGATATGACTCTTTGTCACCCTCGATACCACTCTTTGTCACCCTCGATACGACTATTAGTCACCCTCGATATGACTCTTTGTCACCCTCGATACCACTCTTTGTCACCCTCGATACGACTGTTAGTCACCCTCGATACGACTCTTTGTCACCCTCGATACGACTCTTTGTCACCCTCTATACGACTCTTTGTCACCCTCGATACCACTCTTAGTCACCCTCGATACCACTCTTAGTCACCCTCGATACGACTCTTTATCACCCTCGATACCACTCTTTGTCACCCTCGATACGACTCTTTGTCACCCTCGATACCGCTCTTAGTCACCCTCGATACGACTGTTAGTCACCCTCGATGCGACTCTTTGTCACCCTCGATACGACTCTATCTCTACCTCGAACGCTCTCTTTACCTCGATACTTTCCCCTCGATACTTTTCTCCTCGATACATTTCTCCTCAACAGCTCTCCTCGATACCTTCCCTCGATACTTTTCCCCTCGATACCTCCCCTCGATACTTTTCCCCCGATACTTTTCCCCTCGATACATTTCTCCTCGATACATCTCTCTCACTCTCTCTCTCTCTCGATACCTCCCCTCTAATTGTATCGGGATATTGTCCCACTGAGGGTATCATGAACTGCACATAAAAATTCCTGATAATTTTATAGTCTGGACTTTATTTCGGTGTAATCGCGGTCCTTAAATTTTAAGGGCATCCTTTATTATCTGGAATCTGTTGGAGAGCATTAAAAAGAAGTCGTTAAACGTGTTGCTCTGCTCCTGAAAATTGGTATCGAGACAAAATTACCGAATTATTAGCAACATACAATAAAAGCCTGAGAAAGAAGGTAAAGGAACAATTTCCGACCATTGAAATTCTGTCGACTGTACAAAATGATTATCAAAAATAATTCATTGTGATTATACATTTATTTTGTGATTAAGTGATTATAATACTATTGATATTACTTCCCAATAGTATAGATATTTTATGAGATTGTATGTTTCAAATAAAGACTACTTTTAATCTGTAATTGGGATGACTTAATCTTTTTATTCGTTAATTGATTTTGTCCCTCTATATATCTTTTATACAGTAGAACTGCTCTATAAAAAACTCCTTTATAGTGAATCATCCTGATTAGTAGACTCCTGTATAACGAACTAACCTCTAAAGTGAACATATTTAGTTTAGTCCACCACTAATTGCATTGAGTTTTCTATGAATCTCTATATAGTGAATCTGAGTAAATTATTTGTATTTAACGAAAAAGGAGTTCTACCAGTGCAACTCCTCTATAATGAAGTCATGAGTACTGTATACCATCCTGATTTTTAGAGTTAAAAAAAGAAATGCGTCGTATGATGTATTTATTATAAAAGATTTATTATCCGTAGTCTGTCATGGAAAAAGGCCAGGCCCTTAAATCCTCTATAGTGAAATAGTTGAAATTCAGTATAGAAGAGTTCTACTGTACTACTACCTAAATTAATACTAGTATATTACTACCCTAGTACACAATCCTTCTACCTAAATTAGCATTAGAATAATGTATCTATATTCCACAGCAGGCAAACTGTTCAATATTCCGAGAGTTGATATCACTTAATCTCAATCCATTAGGTCGGCTCGTGCCTAATTGACATCTGAGACGTATTTGAAGGTGTTTAGCGGCAGAAGAGCATTACTCTCTAGTGACAGTAACACTGAAAGCTGCCGATAACAGCCAGGCATCCATCTTAGTTATCGATAGAGGGACAGTACTTAACTATTGGGGTAGTGCGCTAACTATTGTTAAGGGGTAGTGCACACTCTATTGGTAAGGAGTAGTGCGCAATCTCCTAACAATTGGTGAGGGGAAGTGTGAAATTGGGCAATTTACAATAGGTTGCAATTTACGCTATACAATCCTAGGTCTACACCTAGAGGAAAATAGAATCTAAGTTCAGAATTAAAAACTATACTAACTAACAGTTTCAACAGCCCTCAGTGAGAAAATTAAGGTGGTGCCATAGAAGATATATAGTCTAGGACACTTAGGTAATCTAAATCCTAAAAATGCAAGAATGCAATCACGAAATTCCAGTTTCCGAGAATGCTAATTGTTACGTCAGTCTAGGCAGTTTCTGAATGATGAATAAAGGTAAATAGACGTAACAACTCTATCGGTTGCAAATTGTACAATACTATCTGTCGAAATTATACTTTTGTATTGCATTAACCTATAAAATTACATGTAAGTGAAATATTAACAATAATCAATAAAAAGAAATTTCAGAGGAAAACCTAATTAGTTTTAAAATCATGGAACGCCAAAACGCCTTGATTTAAAATAGCCCCTTTTCGTATTAGTGCCTAAATGGTTAACAACTTTAATGGTAAATTAAGCTATTTAGATCGTTACTTAATTTCGTAAATTTCTTATTTCTAATTATATGTACATATTTTGGCAAACTTTTACAAGTTCCATCCAGCTGCTAACCCTTCTTCTTTTCAACCAGATTTCGTATCGAATAAATCATTCAAAATCTATAGTTAATTTTACAAATATTATATCATTTTGAAGCTTATATCAAACGAAGCTTACGAACCAAAAAACTATTAAAACCCACGTTCGAAACCCACGTCGATCTCATCTTAAAAAGTCTGCAGAAACCATATTAGTGAAACTTCAATGTATCGAGTGCTGAAAGAAGATCTGAGAACAAAGCCAATTAAAATGTTGAAAATTGAAGAGTTTATTGCTCGTAGCTAAAAGGAGTAGACACATCCTGATTGTTCAGAATAAAGTCTTCACTGGTGATGAGAAATTTGACATTCAGCAAGTTGTGGACCATCACAATGATTGAGTTTGGAGATCCACAATTTCAGCACAGAGTAGGGTTAAGATGAGACGTCAAAACATTCAACCTGTCATAGTTTGAGCTTCTGTGACATCCAACGGAAGATCAACCCTCGTATAAGTGTGCCGTTTTGGAATCAGAAAGGTTCATCTGAATAATTCTCGAATCGAAGTTGCAACCATGCGCTAAAGATGACTCTCAGGACTCACCAATCACCATGGAGTCTCCAACAGGACTCAGCAATTTTTGAGTTAGGAATTTCAGCTACAGCTTCTTACGAGTCCCTGAGTGAATATTAATTATTGCAAACGGATTGAAACGCGATTCCACAAGAACAGTTAGGCGCCGTACAAACGTAGGTTTTTTCAGTCTTTCCACCAGACTTTTCGCTAAGCTCCTCCTACTTGAGAATTGAAGAAGAAACGGTATAATTATTATTAATTTTAATTGGTATCCATGATACCTTACAGTGTGCATAGTTTTTCGGATTATTTGGCGTTATGGTGCTCATAGTCTATGTTCACAAGTATTTCAAAATATATTTTATATAGACATCTAATGATCAAATTTATCCACTAATGCAACTTCTTAGAAATTTTATTTTTGTGTGCAACTTTTTTATTTTAAATATCGAAGACATCAAGTATGAAAATGAATGCAACTTCAAAAACAAAATAACCGTCAAAAATTCTTTAACAAAGCTCATGGATGCAGAGAAGCTACTCGATGATACTATTACTTCCTACAGTACAGCTTCTCAATTATGGACAACTGAACAGTCCCAAAATTTTGTATTCCATTAAAAATGTATAGCCACTACAAGCGAAATAAAAAAGAAAATGGAAGCTGTAAAGTTAAATATTTATTTTTTATTCAGAAACACATTTTTTATGCAATATTTGATGAACTTTTTTTTTTTTTTTTTTTAAATAATTCTACTGTCACATTTTTCTGTATTTCTTGACGTAATATTAATTAGCTTCTCTTTCTTTTGTTGGAAGCAATATTTCCATATCATTGGCTGTTATATTAGTTAATTTTTATTTTAAATAAATTTTAAAATAAAATAATTAATTTCTAGTTAATTTCAAAATAAAATATAATAGTAATCTATAGAAAGAAGGTAACTACAAATATTTAAACAAAATCACAACTTTCCGTAAATTTTGCATTTCCATATTTTTTCCATAATTTTGGATAGTTCATAAATTTTGTGTTCCAAAATATGGGATTCTCACTGTACATTGAAAATAACATAAACAGGTGATTATTTAAAGGCCGTACACACGTAGGGTTTTTCAAGTCTTTCCACCAGACTTTTTACTAAGCTCCTCCTACTTTTTCCACGAGAATATAAGAAAAAAAGATATAATTATTATTTATTTCATGATACCTGCAGGTATCATGGATACCAACTAAAATAAATAATTATTATATCTTTTTTTCTTATATTCTCGTAGAAAAAGTAGGAGGAGCTTAGCAAAAAGTCTGGTGGAAAGACTTGAAAAACCCTACGTGTGTACGACCCTTTAGGAATAGATGGGATCGAAAAGTAGATCTTGGACTGTATTATGTAAGCATATTGATACTGAAGTCTAATTACTTTTAGTTTAATACATTTTATGCTATTCTTAATAACTGTAAGTTTTAATCCAATTAAGAAATTACTGCTATACTTAAAATGAAATTATCATTAATAAGTGATATATCTGTTTACCTCAAGTTGTATAAGGGACCAAATGGGTCTAGATTCTAAAGATTTATTACGATAGATTTTAGATTGTAAAGTTATTCCAGATTCTAAAGATTTGTTACGATAGATTCTAGATTGTAAAGTTATTCCAGATTTTAAAGATTTGTTACGATAGATTCTAGATTCTAAATTAGATTCTATACATTCTAAATCTACTCTATTCTAAATCTATACTAGATTATATTTTCCAGATAGAATATCTCATGTCACTCAGATTTTTGAGTACTTGGTAATGCTACACTGTTGAACGATCTTGCTGCTTATTTTTAATTTAAAGGGACAATTAATTGGAAAGTGTTACTCGCTAAGAATAACAGTATGTTATTGCAGTAAATACTATTAAATTAAATACTTAATAGTGAAGGGTGAGTTGATACAAAGCAAGTTATGCATATAAAGACAATACTCCTGTCGACAAATTATTTAATCATCAATCGACGGGTTATAAGGTTGGTGATTATAATCGATGAAAAAAGTTCATCTATCGACTACAATCTATTATTAAATAAAAATCAAATTGTAATTTATCTTAAATTTAAAACATTGATAGTACCGTCTAAAATATACGGCAAAATATAACGATAATATATGAAACTAGATTACGTGCACTCGGTAGAGCGCATACCTTCGCCGCTGCTTTGGCCCGTTCTCTCCCAAAATCTAATAATCTCGTGACTGGATAATGACCAATCGTCCCACCAAGTTTCATGCAATATGAGACAATACTTATTGAGTTTTGAATGACCTTGACCTTGACCTTTGACTAGATCGCTCCCAAAATTCTATCAGATGGTTTCTGGACATTGTTCAATCGTCTTATCAAATTTCAGACAATTTGGTTGAATACTTTTTGAGTTATTGAGTTATAAATGGCCTTGACCTTGACATTTGACCGGGTCGCTCCCAAAATCCTAAAATCTAACAAAATGGTTCCTTCATATTGACCAATCGTCTCACCAAGTTTCATGCAATATGGTTCAATAACTTTTGAGTTATAAATGACTATGACCTTGACCTTTGACCGGGTCGCTCCCAAAATTCTACCAGCAGGTCACTGGACATTGACCAATCGTTTAACCCAATTTCAAGCAATTTGGTTTAACACTTTTTCAGTTTCGCGAATAACAAGATGATAAATAAATAAATAAATGACGGGTAAAATATGACCTTACGCAAATTTGCGAAGATTTTACAACAAAATGAAATCGATATTTACAATAAATAAATACGATTCCGATTATAAATTTCCCGACAAGGAACTTTAGTTAAAGTAATTAGAAATGAGAAAACTTATATCTTTACTGCATAAACTCCAATCGAGTAAATAATACTCTAAAATATCAGTGTTTCTGCTATTAGAAATTTGGTTAGAGATGTTATGATATACCTACAATATTTCGGTTACAAAATTATCCACACTTTCATTCAATATGCCATTAATTGGTTATATTTATTACAACACATTATATCGGGGCTAAAGTTTGTAATCATTAAAACTTCGGTCGTTTCTTTGACGCGGGAATTGATGTTGTATAAACAAAGTTCTCTAAATCCCCGTCTTTCAATAAGGAACTGCAAATAAAATCCTCGGATGCAAAAAAAAATGTTCAGATAATATTATTTCAGCGCGAGAACAGCCAAATCTGACAGACTGCGACGACAACTTTCGGCCAACTTTTATTAACTACAACTATATATAGCTACATATATATAAATGTATATACACTTCTAACGAGTTTTTCCTGAAGAAAAAAATAAGGGGGGAAAACAAGAGAAGTCAGTTCTTTTGTTCTGTGGAACTGTATATAATGAGACAACGAGAATTGTGCGGCCGTTTGAAAATTACATGAGGATCTTTAATTGTACCCAATGTGATTATGTTTAGATTAAAGTAAATTTAGATTAGAAATATAAAGTTTGATGCAAGATTTGGAAAAAAAATTATATTTAGAATTTTTTTTATCTAGAATTAAATTATTATTGAAAAAAAATTATTTAAAATTTGAAGGAAATCTAAATTCAATAAAAATTAGTAAAAAAATTAAAACTAACATTAAACTATTAAGAAATAAATTATTTTAAAGATGAAAAATTAAATTTCATAATTGGAGATCTAACAACGACCGCCCATCTAAAACCAGGTCGAAAAATTTGATTGGGTCGTTGAATATTATATTCTCCAACTAATCTTCTATAGCCTTATTATAAATTTAATTCATATGATATACATTTACTTATATTTTAAATAAATGTATTAACCATCAAATCAATGTATTTAACTTCAAAAATAAGTTAACGAAATTGGATCTTACGTATAATGAAACCATCATTTAAAATACCTCTTATTATAACTAACAATTCAACCCTTAAGTAAAACTAATTACCTGTTAATACCTTCAATAAGACTGAATTTAACATTTGTTTACTATTCATGTTGAGACCGGAAGAATTTCTTTTAGTAACTCGGTCTCTGAAGTCGTCTCAGGAGTGACTCCAGTCGGACAAAAGAATCTTATTTTGTGGCTTCGCGATCCATGTCCATTCTTTGTCTGAACTAAATTATGAACGAAGTTAAATTCTTTCATGGGGGCCAAGATAAGAAAATGAGGAGAATATATCCCCAACATTACCTACCGAATTAATAATCCTCTGTTATTTCACACGGACATTTTCTCGGATTAAATTATCATCTCGGGTCGTTGAGATAACAAGAAGAATTTATTTAACGTACATTTTTGGGATAGGAAGATTTACATTTTTACACAGGATTCTAAACTTTTGAACTGTTTGACTTTTAATTGCAGTAATTATTTTATATGAATTGAATTGTTGAAAATTGCTATTCGACAAACTATGAATGGTGTAATAAAATATTAAATAAATATTAAGAGATTATAAAAAAGATATAGGAATGTTCTTCACCGTAAGAGTTCATCCCTAGTGGAATATTATTTGTATTGACTGTAAATAGATATTGCATGAATGTTCTTCACCGTAAGAGTTCATCCCTAGTGGAATATTATTTGTATTGACTGTAAATAGATATTGTATGAATGTTCTTCACCGTAAGAGTTCATCCCTAGTGGAATATTATTTGTATTGACTGTAAATAGATATTGTATGAATGTTCTTCACCGTAACAGTTCATCCCTAGTGGAATATTATTTGTACTTTTATTTCATATATCAAATTATTTCCCGGATTACATTTTCTAATATAGATGTTCTACAACAATTGTGTCAAATATATTGGTTCGAACTCTATATGTAGGTTCATCACACAAGTATATATATTTACTGAACTGCAATGATTATATATTTGCATATTAATATACATATTTTAAAAGGACAATATTATTCACTAGGCAATAATTCTTTTTGCACTCACTATATTTTCTTTTCACTATAGCGTCAACAATCTTTGAAGTGTCGTAATTAGGTAAGATCTTTTTTATTCAGCATTTTCCTAAGACTCGTTAATAGACCTGCAATGAATAATTGAAAATAATATCTGTAAAACTATAAATGAAAGTAAGGTATTTAATGCATTTACTTATAATTCAATTTAATGTATATTTTATTCGATATTATTTTTCTTTTTTAATGCAATCGCCTTAAATTATTATGTAATGTAAACTTTTCTTCTTCAATATAAGATGGTATTAATATACTTTTATAAAAAATATGAATATAAAATGATTTAATTATGATATATTTTCAATAGATAATTAATGACCTGTTAACTATCTCCTATTTAAATATATTAGTGAGATAACTAAATACCATTCTTGTGAGCATTAGATTTCATTCTAATACGATTAAGCAAAATTATCTAAAATCTTCTTAAATTCCGTTTTTCAATGAATCTCAAATTTTTCAAATTTCACTAATTGTAATACTTGTAAATATATTAAAGTTGATCAACTATATTCACATATCCTTCATATCTATTTATCTTCAGTACATTTGTAATTATTGCATAAGGTATATATAATAGTAAAAAGGGTCATCAAGATCCTTAGTCTAAATAAACTATAACCTATAACGCCCTATATATTCCCCATACCATTTTAGCTGCAGAATATCCCTGACTTAGCTCATTATGTATCACCGTTTAAATTTAATATCTCAGCGGATATTCCAATATAAGCCATCCTAATATCGCATGCATATCATCATAAATTGCAGAGAGGAGAGCATCATTTATAAGCCTTGGTCCCCTCACTTACGACTAATTTAGCAAAGGTGTCTCTTAATAGTCTAGCCATTAGGTTATTATTTATCAAGTCAACAGTGAAATAATGCTCTATGGCACGCATGACAAAAATAGACAACATGGCAACTCTACGTTTGGCCTTATTGACAGGATGGAATATCTTTTAACGAATAATTTAACCATGTAAATATCTAAATCTCATATAATTTAATTGAATATCATATGATTTAATCATTTAAACAGGTAATTTAATATATTCTTTTTTATATCACTTTTTCGGTCAAAAAAATTATTTAAAATAACCAGTTAAATACAAATTTTAATTACGTTATGATATGTAAATATTTGCATGGTTAAATTATCTCTCCTATTTATTATTCATGCAAAATAATTAAGATTATAATTAGGATATGCACTTGAATCATTATCATTAAAAATAATCCTTAGAGGAAAATATATCGGATAAATCTTGCTGAAATATTTACTGTACTATCATGAAAATCATATTTGAAATTCTAATATTTATTCAATAAAACTCTAAAATATATTTATTCATTGAATCTTAACAAATATTTTTTAAATAAACCTCAGAAAATATTTTTTGAATGCATCTCAAAAAATAATTGCAATGATATAACATATCAAATATATATTTAGTTAGTATGGAAAGATATACAATAAGTGGTTTAATGGGAGCTATATATACTAATACAACAATTGATATATTAATTAATAATGAGGGTATATATTAATTGAACTCTATGTCACAGAGAGAAATTTTAGGTGTGGTCATAGAATAGCCACTTAATCATTCTGCGAAATAATCCTATTTTCATCCTTACGTGTTGTAAATAATAAAGGGAAAATAATCATCAGGAGTACAGTAGCTCTCTTCACTGTGGCCCCTTTGCAGGATGCAATTAGCTAGATAAGACGACAGCAAAGCTTTACGAAGCATGTCTCTATAACACTGATTACAAAAGTTAATGGTTTGTCAGAGGACAACGACTAGCCATTATAAATCGGAGGGAGGAGCTCTTAGTGGATTAACTCCAGCTTGGAATCTTTGTGGCTGATAACCAGGAGTTGGACGGGGAGAAGAAGAATCACCAGGAATAGCCCAAATTTAAGATTCTACTAGTGCTGTACCTGTTATTGAATCTAAATTATATCGGAATGGAATGATGTATTGTGGATACACTTATTCTGATTAAACAAAAAAAATCTCAAAAGCCTAATTGTTTTAAATAATTAGTGTCTATTATTATTGTAGCCCGTAGTAATGATACTGCCATAAATGATTGGTTTTTCCTTTTAATATGTATTTATTAATAAAAGTGTGACACACGGACAGACAGACGTGGCTTTTATTATAGAATAGATTTCCCAGTGTAAAAATAATCCGTTTTTAATAATATTTTTCCAAGAAGTAAATGATACAATCATTATATTCTGCTCAATGGTGGGTAATTTCCTAGTTATAGAACGATTCCACATTCGTGATCACATATACTTTTATAATAATATTTATTAGTTAACTTTTAAAATATACTTTTATTCCTATGATCGAAATTGTAGAACCGTCCGTTAACTTGGACAGTACCCTATTATTCTATATTTAGCATCACTATGAAATTAATAATTTTCAGTTTAATGAAAATATTATAGAAGATGCAACAGTTGTCGGAAAGTGGGTAAATAATGAATAATGAATTATTATATATAAAATATTATATTTTAACAATCGGGATAAACCTAACTATGCTATTTATAAATACAATAATTTATAAACAGTATAATAAATTGTCAAATAAAACAACAAGAAATTGAATAAAATGTATATAACTAGAACAGCATGCATTCGCCGCCGCTTAAATAAATGACTTTAAACATCCAATAATTCTTGAGTTATTAATGACCTTGACCTTTGACTGGATCTCACCCAAATTTTATCAGCAGGTTCCTAGACATTAACCAATCGTCCCACTAAATTTCAGGCGATTTGGTTGGATAATTTTTGAACTATGCGAATAACAAGACGATAAATAAATAAATACCTCATAAAATAATACCTTCCACATCTGAGAAGGTAAATGTACATAATTTGTACTAAGAATGATTGGTCTACAAACAATTAGTACCTAATACAATATAAGCAACATCAGAAGAAGATAAAAACAATATGGTACAACATGAAATATTTCGATTATTTCCTCTCACTTTTAACAATTAGTAACCCGAGTACAAGAGACAAAAAAGAAGAAGACAATAACAGAGGTGGATCGTATTTACCACGTGCTGCTAAAACGTAAAAACTGCAATGTGTTGCACTTAAAGTATTTGTAGTAATTTAACAGTCTTCTGGCAACATATGTTATATTTCCTATTGTTTTTCCTATCAATAAAAAAATGATAAAAAGTTGAACAGGGTTAAAACTGAGGGTTTGTACCTTCTGTAAATAGATATTGTATGAATGTTCTTCACTGTAAGAGTTCATCCCTAGTGGAATATTATTTGTATTGACTGTAAATAGATATTGTATGAATGTTCTTCACCGTAAGAGTTCATCCCTATAGTGGAATATTAATCATTTGTATTGACTGTAAATAGATATTGTATGAATGTTCTTCACCGTAAGAGTTCATCCCTAGTGGAATATTATTTGTATTGACTGTAAATAGTTATTGTATGAATGTTCTTCACCGTGAGAGTTCATCCCTAGTGGAATATTATTTGTATTGACTGTAAATAGATATTGTATGAATGTTCTTCACCGTAAGAGTTCATCCCTAGTGGATTATTATTTGTATTGACTGCAAATAGATATTGTAAGAATGTTCTTCACCGTAAGAGTTCATCTCTAGTGGAATATTATTTGTATTGACTGTAAATAGTTATTGTATGAATGTTCTTCACCGTGAGAGTTCATCCCTAGTGGAATATTATTTGTATTGACTGTAAATAGATATTGTATGAATGTTCTTCACCGTAAGAGTTCATCCCTAGTGGAATATTATTTGTATTGACTGTAAATAGATATTGTATGAATGTTCTTCACCGTAAGAGTTCATCCCCAGTGGAATATTATTTGTATTGACTGTAAATAGATATTGTATGAATGTTCTTCACCGTAAGAGTTCATTCCTAGTGGAATATTATTTGTATTGACTGTAAATAGATATTGTATGAATGTTCTTCACCGTAAGAGTTCATCCATAGTGGAATATTATTTGTATTGACTGTAAATAGATATTGTATGAATGTTCTTCACCGTAAGAGTTCATCCCCAGTGGAATATTATTTGTATTGACTGTAAATAGATATTGTATGAATGTTCTTCACCGTAAGAGTTCATTCCTAGTGGAATATTATTTGTATTGACTGTAAATAGTTATTGTATGAATGTTCTTCACCGTAAGAGTTCATCCCTAGTGGAATACTATTTGTATTGACTGTAAATAGATATTGTATGAATGTTCTTCACCGTAAGAGTTCATCCCTAGTGGAATATTATTTGTATTGACTGTAAATAGATATTGTATGAATGTTCTTCACCGTAAGAGTTCATCCCCAGTGGAATATTATTTGTATTGACTGTAAATAGATATTGTATGAATGTTCTTCACCGTAAGAGTTCATTCCTAGTGGAATATTATTTGTATTGACTGTAAATAGATATTGTATGAATGTTCTTCACCGCATGAATTCATTTTGCGATAGAAAATAATTTTATCCTATTGGGTTAAATTTAATTCCTATCTTGAAAAATATATGATTTGTATTCTCTATTTTATTATATTTTAGTAGAACAAAAATCATAACATTTAGTTTGAAATAAAATTAATTGACAATTTCCGCATGCTTAGGATTTAGAATTATTCGTCAAATTTTCATATTTAAATTAAATATTATTAAATATTTTAATTAAATATATTTAAATTAAATATTGAGAAATCCAGATTAATACATTTTCTACACACTATTTATTATTAATCAAATTATATAATATCTATTGTTAATTAAAGTTTGTAGAAATAAAATGCTAGATTACTGACAAAAACCATGTTGCATTTATTTTGTAAATTAATATATCCATTCCAAACTTTAGGTGTCAAAAATGGAATCCAAAAATATTGTCTTTATAAACCATTTTTTTCATACTAGTGCTGCATTGATTCACGATACAATAATCTACTATTAATATAATACTCTAAATAAGGTTCATATATAACTGTCGTAGATAGACGATCTTTTTTATCATCGGTAATTATAATCACCGATCGAAATTTCCTCGGTCGGAGAAAATTTCCCACCAAGAGCGAAGAGAGCGACATAACTTTTTTCACTGGGTATAAAGAGTAGGAAACACGGCACATACTTAAGAATAATTGAAATTCTTCATACAGTACGTTTCCGCACGCTCTTCCTTTAAAATAAACAAATATAAAACATTCGCTATGTAGAATAGAACTGTGAATATATTATCAGAAATAGCAAAATGATTTTACATAAAACTGGAGAAATAATTCTCGTAGAACATCAAAATAATATATGAAAGTCACTGGAATTTTACAGCCAAAGAAAAATGTACTCGTGTTGATTATTTCATAGTTTACTAGTATAGAATTTCTCAATAGGACTTTAATTGTAATGTTTGTTAATGTTGTAAAATTTGAATGGGTACACGACAAAAAATTGGTACAATTAGAAATATTAGAAAATTCGAAAATTGTGATTTGTGAAATTAACATAATGCAGTGACTCTTTTCTCTGACAGTACATCATCACAGTGACTCTTTTCTCTGATAGTACATCATCACAGTGACTCTTTTCTCTGATAGTACATCATCACAGTGACTCTTTTCTCTGATAGTACATCATCACAGTGACTCTTTTATCTGATAGTACATCATCACAGTGACTCTTTTCTCTGATAGTACATCATCACAGTGACTCTTTTCTCTGATAGTACATCATCACAGTGACTCTTTTCTCTGATAGTACATCATCACAGTGACTCTTTTCTCTGATAGTACATCATCACAGTCACTCTTTTCTCTGATAGTACATCATCACAGTGACTCTTTTCTCTGATAGTACATCATCACAGTGACTCTTTTCTCTGACAGTACATCATCACAGTGACTCTTTTCTCTGATAGTACTTCATCACAGTGACTCTTTTCTCTAATAGTACATCATCACAGTGACTCTTTTCTCTGATAGTACATCATCACAGTGACTCTTTTCTCTGATAGTACATCATCACAGTGACTCTTTTCTCTGATAGTACATCATCACAGTGACTCTTTTCTCTGATAGTATATCATCACAGTGACTCTTTTCTCTGACAGTACATCATCACAGTGACTCTTTTCTCTGATAGTAGATCATCACAGTGACTCTTTTCTCTTATAGTACATCATCACAGTGACTCTTTTCTCTGATAGTACATCATCACAGTGACTCTTTTCTCTTACAGTACATAAATATAATCAAGAATATTCCCGATGGAGAAAATAAGACAGTTCACATCTTATACTGGAATGGTAAATATATTTTTATACTGAAAATAGCTATTCTTTCGAGGATTTTTTCACCAACTTTATTGAATTGTAAAGGAATAAACACACTATTACTCTATCACCATGGCAACCGAATGCAAAGCAACTCGGGTAGGAAAAAAGTTATCTCAGATTCGTTTCATTTATTATATTGTTGATAAATACTTACTATATTGAAGGAAATATTTACTTGAGTGAATTAATGTTTGGAAGAATTAGGTGTTTTTTTTATTTGATTGAAAGGTTTTGTTAGTGTTAGAAACGAATTTATTGAATCAAATTAAATCTGTTTAATCATATTCATACCAAATACTATATTTTTAAAATAAAGTAAAGTATATTGAGTAAACTGGTACATAGGGTTCTTTAGAAGTTTAAACTAGTTTTACCTATTAAATTTTTTTATATAAACACATTATTTTTTATTTCACTTACAGTGTAGTATTGGTAATCTCAGTTTTTTATATTGCACGTATAAATTAAGAAGGTGTTCGTGCTAAGAAAATAATATTATTTAATATATTAAATTATTAATATCTAATGAAAATGATTTCTATTAATTCTTATTCGTTTTTTATTCTCATCACCTTTTATTTATGAACTAAAATACGTTCGTTTAAAATATATACATTCTTTTAAATCTTTTATTTACGATAGAGATTTTAATGACTAAAGATACATATGCTTTAACATAGGCATGCATTTTATATTTTAATTATTAAAACGTTACAGTGAACTAAAATACGTACGTATCTTATCCCTAGATAGACATGTTTCTCATATATTGTCCAAGGCATTAGCTATGTTTAGACATGAAGTAAACATGTAAACATGAAAATCTAAACAACGAACTAGTGAACTGTACTTTAGATTTAGAACACTATTTTGATATAAACAGCATTATAGAGATTACTTAATAAAATAAATGAACATGTTCATGAACCTTGATTTTAAAAACTTCTTATATGATTAGTGACAATTATTGATAATAATCAAATGTTCATAATTACAGCATTCAAAATAAAATAATAGCTGAAAATAATTATGAAATGCTACTAAACAAACCTGCATATATAGTATTTTTTACAATTTAATCTATACTATGATATTTAATATAAATATATTTGAGATATTTGATTTCTCCTTTGAGGTTTTAGTAAATTTACCAAAAAAATTTGCTTCATTAAATTTTTCTATTAAGATTTTGAATATCCTAATTTTGATTATTTTTTTTTTTTTTTTTTAACGAAATGGCTATATATTTTGTTTATAAATAATCCAAATTAGGATAGTGACAATGAATATTTAAATTTTTGAAAGCTCCATATAAAAATAAAAAGAATACCATCATATATATTTATTATATATATTATAAAAGTTATTGATGCTTCTATATTTTTATTTTTCGATAGAGCTTTCGAATATTTCAATATTTTTCTTTAATATTTTTTTACTTCTTTTATTATTTTTCCCTACGTAAAAATGACTGAATTTTAGCGACTGACTGTACAAGCGGTAAAATATTTCAATAGTCTTCTTGTTGGTGCCTATTTGTTATACCCAACTTTAGTTTGTTAGTGTTCTGTTTGTGTGTCCAGAAAGATATTTATGGGCACTTGTACGTACTCAGAGTGTATGAGAGAAATGAGAGAAGTGCTTGAAAAAGGAGAGATACGTTGGTTAATTGAAATAATGTCATTGACCATTTAAAGGACGGAAATGTATATATTGGCTGTGAATGAAATGAATTTTTGTATACTATATGGCGAAAAATATATATATATATTAAATAGTAATTTTCCACGTATTACAATTATAATGACGCAGGTAAAATACACAGGTAAATTACACATGTAAAATACACAGGTAAATTACACATGTAAAATACTCAGGTAAGTTACACATGTAAAATACACTGGTAAATTACACATGTAAAATACACTGGTAAATTACACATGTAAAATACACAGGTAAATTACACATGTTAAATACACAGGTAAATTATACTTGTAAAATACACAGGTAAATAACACATGTAAAATACACAGGTAAATTACACATGTAAAATACACTGGTAAAATACACATGTAAAATACACAGGTAAATAATTCACGTTAGTTATATAACAAAATTATAAATGTCATTTACAAATTACATACAAGAAATGATATAAAATAACATTATATATCATTTCAAATGATGTTATATATATCTACAAAAAAATCAGTTTAAAATAAAGTGAATTTCATTTCACGTCGCCCCATCATTAAATAAATAAGTAACGGTAACCAGACTGAAAATTAACCTATAATTTACACTTAAAAAACTCTTTAAAGGAAAAATTACATAGAAACCCTCCGTGTAATTCCATCAACAAGGTATAAAATCTTCAAAGGTGTCTTTTTACAGTAAAATACGAAGAAATACAATGTATATATCGCCTGAGGAGAACTAACTTTAGCAATGAAAATTATACACTATCGCCAAATACCGGATAGGTTCCGATATAATGACACAGCAATAAAAATAACAACTCTCATCGCAAAGGTTCTCCCAACCGGGAAAATTTATCCGTCAGATTGTCGATTACGCAGAACATTGCTTGTCAATTTATCGTGAAAAAGCCTGATTTTTAACATTATCGTCAAAAAAATTTTCGTCTGGTGGAGAACTCTTCCATAATGAAATCCAGTATAGTGAAATAGAGTCCTGAGTAAGAAAGTAGCCTCTATAGTGAGCTAATTTTCTTCAGTCTGCCATAAAAGGACCATCAGTTTTAGAAAACTAATGGCCCTTTTTATGGTAGACTGAAGAAAATTTGTTCGCTATAAAGGCTCCTTCCTTACTCACGATTTTATGTTCACTATAGAGGAGTTTTAACTTCTACTGTATATTGAATCTAAATGTATTTTCAATTCATTATAAATTTCGATTGGATTGATAAATCATTTCAATTAGTAGACACAAAATCTTTTTCATCATAGAATATATTCCCTAGGGTTGTGACAATATGCATTTAAAATCATAGATCTTCTGAATATCATAGAGGAAACGGAAGGCAATAGTATCGAATTCTATATACCGCTGGTGTAGAACCATTCAATACTCTTTAATTCTCTCCGTCTGTAATATTTTCGGGATCTATGATTTTAAAAGCACATTGTCACAACCCTAATAAGCGCTAATCAAAAGGCGACGAGTGTAATTTTACGCTTGGGGTTCGATCTCAATATGCGCGTTATATGTCCTATTTTGCGGCGTAAAAAGATTCTCGTTACGTTAAATTTAATGACAGTTTTTGTGGAATTTTCATCGTGCGTAAATTACACGGAATAGGGTTATTTCTGAGTTATCGGGCAATTGCACATTTTCGACCATAGAAGAAAAAAAAGTCTACATTTTAAGTCGTTATTATTATTGGTATCCAGTTGGAAATATTTATTTTTATATATAATTATATATGATCGGAAATGTATAACCATATATTGTTTAAATATATATGTATATATGTATAACCATATATATTGTTTTAGAGTTATTTGTATAGGTTCTCATTAATTGTGGTAATTAATGATTTTATATACTAATTATCGATTTTAAAATGATTTATTATAAGGGATTAGGTGATATATGAAAGAATAATGGTAACGCATTTTCATTCATATATCACCTAATCCCATATAATAAATCATTTTAAAATCGATAATTAGTATATAAAAATTTTCAATGAATTGAAAAAATGGAAGTTAATTTTGAAAATAATTAATTAAGGAAAACATTTTTTTTTTAAATTCAGAAAATAAAAATTTGTGATCTAATTGATTTTATTTTGAAAAGTTTAAACATAAGTAGGTACTCTAGATAATTAAATCAATCTAAAATGTTATGGCGGGGCCATAGAAGATTAAGTAAGATCAATCTTCCATTGCCCCACCATAACTTTCTATATAATATTCTACCTCTATATGTAAGATCATAAATAATATTATTTTTCACTTGGTAAACTCCTAACCATTGTTTATTATTTATTTTCAAACTAGTCATTATAGGTTATTTTAACAGTCTATAAAACATGTTTTTAAAGCTCCTATAAATTACATCGCTAACAACATCCCATCGTTAACCTGCACTTAACTGCCAGTTAACTGCTCCTTAACTGCTACAAATAATACGGTCGAGAAATAACTGAAAGGGTGCAAATTACGCACTCTTCAGTGTCAAAGCATGTAATTGTCCAGTTTGAAACTGTCAACATGTCCGATGATGGATTTAGAAGCAATGATAGGTAGGTATTAGACTATTAGACTGTCGTGGTTATGAAAAATTATAAGAATTTGGAAATTTATTTATATACTAGTATACTTTCCAGTTAACAATAATGGGTCCTCAGTAGCAATTCATAATCCATTATTATGTTACTTTTAGTGAATTTAATTAGAATATATTTTTCTGAGTAAGTTGTTTCCATATACTGTATATAAACAATTAAATTTCATATATGTCAATATATTCACATGCGTATCTAATTACATTCTTCATGTTTAATACCCGTCGTGTAAAAGCGGACACCAAATAAATAAATAAACACACTTAAGGAAATTATTAGTATAGACTATAGATAGTTAATCTATACTAATAATTTCCCTCGTGAGTTTATTTATTTAATTATTTATTTGGTGTCCGCTTTTACACGACGGGTATTAAACACGAAGAATGTAACTATGATACGCACGGGAATATATTGACAGGATATTTAAATATCATATTTCTATTAAATTTTTGAATGTATTTTATCTATAAAATAACTTAGACTATGCAGAAAATTAAATTTTAATTGAATTCATTATAAGTAACCTAATAACGGGTAATAAATTGGTATTGATATTACCCGTTATTTTTAACGGGAAAGTACACTAGTTACCTAATAATTCAATTTGAAAGTTTATTTTCTTATGCACATATGCTTAGTTCTTTAACATAGAAGATAAAGTACATAGAATACCCTCTCGATCTTCTACGGCCCCACAATAATTTTATCTCTTAATCTTCTATGGCCCAACTATAACTTTCTCTCTCAATCTTCTATGGCCCCACCATAACTTCCCCTCTCAATCTTCTATGGCCCCACCATAACTTCCCCTCTCAATCTTCTATGGCCCCACCATAACTTCCCCTCTCAATCTTCTATGGCACCACCATAACTTCCCCTCTCAATCTTCTATGGCCCCACCATAACTTCCCCTCTCAATCTTCTATGGCCCCACCATAACTTCCCCTCTGAATCTTCTATGGCCCCACCATAACTTCCCTTCTCAATCTTCTATGGCCCCACCAAAACTTCCCCTCTCAATCTTCTATGGCCCCACCATAACTTCCTCTCTCATTCTTCTATGGCCCCACCAAAACTTCCCATCTCAATCTTCTATGACCCCACCATAACTTCCCCTCTCAATCTTCTATGGTCCCACCATAATTTTCCCTCTCAATCTTCTATGGCCCCACCATAACTTCCCCTCTCAATCTCCTATATGGCCCCACAATAACTTCCCCTCTCAATCTTCTATGGCCCCACCATAACTTTCTCTCTCAATCTTCTATGGCCCCACCATAACTTTCTCTCTCAATCTTCTATGGCCCCACCAAAACTTCCCCTCTCAATCTTCTATGGCCCTACCAAAACTTCCCCTCTCAATCTTCTATGGCCCCACCAAAACTTCCCCTCTCAATCTTCTATGGCCCCACCATAACTTCCCCTCTCAATCTCCTATATGGCCCCACAATAACTTCCTCTCTCAATCTTCTATGGCCCCACCATAACTTTCTCTCTCAATCTTCTATGGCCCCACCATAACTTCCCCTCTCAATCTCCTATATGGCCCCACAATAACTTCCCCTCTCAATCTTCTATGGCCCCACCATAACTTTCTCTCTCAATCTTCTATGGCCCCACCATAACTTTCTCTCTCAATCTTCTATGGCCCCACCATAACTTTCTTCCCCCCTATCCTAAATTATTAGCATCTAATAAAAATATAATAAAATGAGACGAAAACAATTAGTTAACTTGTTTTATGAGAAATTATGATTTAATAGGAATAAAAATTAAAAACCAATATTAATGAAAATAGATATAATTATAAAATAATATGAATCAATAACAGAAACTTAATCACCATCTATATTTAGATGAACAGCTTTCTAATCGTAAAAAACGTGACATCACAAATAAATATTCTTCTTAATAGATATCTAATAACATATTGCAAGCATACCTTTTTCAAACATCTCTATCTATATATTCTTTGTAACCTAATTAACATATTCAGTATGTCGGTCTACCTATTGATGACTCTATGAATTAAAATGAAAAGGCAACACATTGCAAATGCTCACCGCTGCCCAGGTGTTGTTTGAAATAGAAGCACTAGAGACGCTCGACTACCGATAATGAAAAACCATTGAAAAACCAGTCCTAATAATTAGAGCATTTAGTACAATAGAAAGGGGTGATTGGAGTGGAAATATTACTGCGAGTTAAATGAATATAGCTCAGGAAAATATGGATAGAAATATTATAGGCTGTTCTAATTCTATTTATTTAAATTATGGTGGGACATCGAAGATTAAGTGGGGATACTTTATCCACTTTCTGAATTAAATAAAAATTAAGAGAGGGATATTGGTGTATTTTATTCGGAAAGTTTTTTATACAGTCAACCTGTATTTTATATTCGGCAAATTTATATAATTTTAATTTAAAGATTTAATTACTAATGACAATAATCCATCTTTATTATTCAACGTTTAAAATTTTAAAATAAACTAACACTATATTCAAAGTTCAAGTAAAATTTGAAATAAAACACCGTTGTAAAATGGTGTAAATTTGGATATTATAATTATTTTCTGAAATCAATACAGACATCAAGAAATGAAAGAACAGTTATCCACTTATTTTCATATAAAAAATATAATAATTACCGGAAATAGTTATCAAAACTCTTCAAATTATTCAATAAATTGAATTAATATTTTTTTTATATATAAATGAATAAAACGAATGAAAGAACATATAGTATATTTCATGTATTCGGACACATTCATCAATAATTAGTCATGCACAATCCAAAAAGTCAACATAATAATTATGGCTCTACACAAAAGCACAACCCTTAATTCCAATTTAAGCCGTACAAAGGGCAATTTTAACGTTCAGTTGGTCCTAACAGCATGGCGTCATCCTGGTAATTCAGTCACCTATTATGTTCCCTATTGGTCAGCTAATAAGTAATACCGCAAGATAATGGACAACATAACCAACCGCATTACAGTTGGTACCGATCTGTAATTGAGTGATGAAGCTACCACGTCATAAGCGCCGATCAGAACTGGTTTGTGATTGGATGAAGAAGGGCGAACTTCTCACGCGCCCAGTAATGCTCGTTTCTGATTGGTTCTCCATCTCCGCGCCGAGCCATTTAGTCAACTGCTTGATTTCATTGGATTGAGGGTACTAAGCAATCCTACATCTGTTTCAACAGGAAGGAGAACGTTAACACCATACGTATTGTCACCAACTGCTTAACAAAGATGTTCGTAGTGTGCTCTCCATTGTCTAAATCTAACACAGGAATGGCTTTGTCAGACAACATTAATAGACTTAAAGCTGAGGACTGTAGAGGTATAACTTAGAATTCAGCTGCCCACATGGGTTTATCCCGACAATAAAGAGTTGATGGCTCTCGGTCGATCTTGAGAAATTTACGACAAAGGCTGGCTAAGAGAACATAAAAGGTTTAGAGATTGAGATGTAGAACATCCTCTTCACAAACGACTTCAGAATAGAAACAATTTCTCTAGAATTCTATGATTTTCATCATACACTGATATATAAACTCTCTCATATCGCAATTCAAATGTTCTAGATTTAAATAATACTGATCAAACTTCTGATATTGTATTTCAATCAAATTATTATTTTCTATTCTTTGATATTTTGATATAAAGCTAAAAAATCGTGCAATCACAATTATTCTTCTAATTAATTCCTGTTTGATAAAAACAACTACTGCAATAATAAATAATATTTTTGAAAGATTTGAAAACCCTATTATTCGACATCAAAGACATGAGTGTTCGAACGAACAATCAGTGTTTAATTAACGGATGAACCCGTAAAGGTGATCGGTTATGGGGTGAACGGTAATAGGGTGAACGGTAATAGGGTGAACGGTAATAGGGTGTTAATCAGGTTAAATCACACCTGCCCTACATTGGATAATTCCGTCAAAGGTGCCAGGAAGTGATTAATAGGGAGAGCGTAAAGAAAGCATTTGTACAGAATTAATTAATGTAGTTATAGATTTTGTAGCGATTTGATAGAAACTTAGTTTTGTAGATGAAACTGTGATATATTGTGTTTTATAATGTTGATAGTAAATTATTTTAAATAAGTTCGTTTCTACAGATAATGATAAGAAAATTTATACCGTTGTTTCATTTTAGGATGCTTCTGACTTTTCATTTTGGGTGAAACTGACTTTTCATTTTGGGTGAAACTGACTTTTCATTTTGGGTGAAACTGACTTTTCATTTTGGGTGAAACTGACTATTTATTTTAGGTGAAACTGACTTTTCATTTTGGGTGAAACTGACTTTTCATATGAGATAAAACTAACTTTTCATATCTTCCGGAGGTGATATGATGGGGCCGCAGAAGATTTTTCCCTAGTTAATCTTCTATAACCCCAACATAAACTTTCTTATTGCTACAGGGTAAGTTCCATGTTATTGAACGGTTCCACATTAATAATCTTATAAAAAAAATAGTATTAATATTATCGTTTTTTAATGATCGAAAATGTGGAACCGTCTGGTTACTCGGCACCTCCCCTAACAAACAGCCTTTTGTTATCTATTTTAAAATAGATATACCTTAACTTCTTCTTTAAATGGTCTCCTATGCCCTATACCGATATAACCCGACACCAACCACAACATGAGGGTGCTATAGGGTTCCTGTTACAACCATCTATACCCTATTTAGAACGGCATGGGGGCAACCAACCCTTTTCAAATAACATATATATAAATAGAAAAAAGAAAGAAAAATACATAGAAAAAAAGACAAACAATATTTTATAAAAAAAGAATTAAATTTAACTAGAAGATAAAATATTTTAAAAAATATTTTCCAATTTCCTCTCTTTATTTCAATAAGAAATAATAATAATAATGAGGTTCTTTTCACTTATTCATTAATCATCGTTCAATAATGATATAGAAACGTATGTTCTCTTTGTATCAAAATGTTATGTCATATCAAACTGTGTTCTCTTTTTGCAATAAATATAAATAATTCATTAATGATGAAATTGTTTTAATTGATATCATATTCATTATATAAGATATAATATTTCAGGCAAATATTTATTTTGAGCTTATAATTTTTTTTTATTTACTTCATTGATATGACATAACGTCGATTAATTTCATAGTCAATTATTAAACACATGAGACACTCACAGTACTCAGAAAGTTGGTATTAGCATAGTTCATCAACCAATCCCCCTTCCTAAATTCCTTTTGAACCGCAATTACATATATGGCGTAAATAAGCTTGCGAATAGTCCAAGTGTCAAGCCACTACAATATTCTGTTTCATCGGGCATTCTATAATTTAGTTTCGGTGATTCTTTTCCACAGAGTTTATCCGTACGTCCAATTTTGCAAGATAATTATAATCAAATAATATAATTATAAAAAGGAAGTAGGAGCAAATCTACGCAATAGTACACTAAGACTCACGAAACCCAAACAAATGTAATTACTGAATTAAAAAAACAGTAGAGGGTTGCAACTGGTGAATTATAATTTCCATTCGTTACCTGCATTGGCTTCTACCTCATTGCAATGCATTTATTTTTCACATTTATTATACAGGATAAATCCTCTATAGTGAACTCCTTTATAGTGAACTCCTTTATAGTGAATTCCTTTATAGTGAATGTAAAGAGTCATGAGTAAAATAACTATACCGTACAGTGAACAAATCTTCTTAAATTTAATGAATATATACATATCATTTACATATATACATATCATTTACATATATACTTATTATTTTCATATTCATTATACTTTCATTTATTATGGGGTCTTTTAATTTATTCACATTTATTATAAACTTATTTATTATTCACGAATATTATAATACCATTCATTAACTCACATTAAAAATATTAAAAATATTCACATTTATTATATTCAAATTAATTATAGTAACATTTATTAAATTCACATTTTTCTACTCACATTTTCGACTGCAGTTCATAGAATTCAGAATGCTATCAGAGGCAATCAGTAAACAGAGGAATATCACACGTAAAGTTTCAATGACCAGATTCGAATTAAGAATCGAGTGAAATTTTTAATGTAGGTAATTATAAAAAAATGTAAACAGGAAAAAACGTGATAGGGAAACTTACAAATTATCGATTGGTGCTAAATTTTGGTCATAAAAGAAATAACGATTTAAAAATTGTTATTAGATAGCACTGTTTAATAATAACAATTTATATTTAACTTCTATTTTCATTGGTATCCATGATACTTGCAGGTATCATGGATACCAATTTAGATAACAAGTTAAAAGAGTTATCATTACTTAAAAATTTATACGTGTCCGAAAATGTGGAACTGTCCGGTAACTTGGTACTTTCGCTACATACATTTTTTTTTAGAAAGGATAACCTATTCTAAAAATAATAACACAGTTCCTGCTTTATGGTCATTCGAAACATTCAAAATAAACACATCAGAAATTGCTAACATACATTAGGATTGCTATCAATGTTCTGCAATTTTCAAACTCCAATTAATGCCAATTTATTAAGACAATCAAATTGGTTTTACCAAAATGTAGACAATGTAAATATATTTTTCTGTAAATTATTTACCAAGCGTTATATAATGGAGTAATATTCATCAATTCTATCTATCGGATATTCTACCGCGTTTTCTATTATTTATGAAGCTACTGGAAAATATAGTCTGCGCATCTAAAATTGATATTGAAATATAGAAAAAACAGAAAAAACTCTACGGATGTTCAAATCCATACTTTATTTACATTTAAAGAAAATAAATAATGTATGGTTAAACAAAAGTAATCAACCATATTCAACTATATAAAAACTTCTTCAACCACCTTACAACCATATAAATCCACATTACAACCATATAAAACTACCTTGCAACCAAAAAAACAACCTTGCAACCATATTCCACTACAATACAACCATATAAAACATTACAACCATTATAAACCACATTACAACCACATTCCACCACCGCACTCTGGTTGCAACCAATGACTTCTACTCCAACTTCAAAACAGTTAATCTGGCCCTTTTCTCAGCTGGCTTTTCACCATCCCGTATGTGTTCCTATATGAGGCGCATTCTCACTGGTTTATCACCCTCTGGGCACCAATGGGCTGAACTGGAGCAACTCGCGGGGCATTAATTATACCATTTTTGTAACTTCTCTCTGAAGTGTTATTAAATCTCAATAAAGCATATGGGGGAAAGGGTATGGTGGATGGAGGGGAGTGCACAGTGCATAGTGCACAGTGCATAGTGCACAGTGCATAGTGCACAGTGCATAGTGCACAGTGCATAGTGCACAGTGCATAGTGCACAGTGCATAGTGCACAGTGCATAGTGCACAGTGCATAGTGCACAGTGCATAGTGCACAGTGCATAGTGCACAGTGCATAGTGCACAGTGCATAGTGCATAGTGCACAGTGCATAGTGCACAGTGCATAGTGCACAGTGCATAGTGCACAGTACACAGTGCACAGTGCACAGTGCACAGTGCACAGTGCATAGTGCACAGTACACAGTACACAGTACACAGTGCACAGTGCATAGTGCACAGTACACAGTGCACAGTACACAGTGCACAGTGCACAGTGCACAGTGCACAGTGCACAGTGCATAGTGCACAGTACACAGTACACAGTACACAGTGCACAGTGCATAGTGCACAGTACACAGTGCACAATGCAATGTGTAAGTGCATAGTATATTTGATTAGAATAATGTGTATTGTGCATTATTTGAGTGCATGTTGTGAGTGCATTATTTATGGTGCACATGCATTACGTGTGTGCATTTGTACTTAGTGCATGATAAAAACGGAAATAGAAAGAAAAGTTAAATCGAATTAAATAAAACTTATTCAATTAAATAAAACAACAACCAGTTTTAATGGAAATATTTTTTCTTTTTATGAAAGTTATAATTTCTTCTTTAAATAAAATAAATTTCAATTAATTAATTACTATTCTATTACAATAGTCACGTGCATTCATAATCATCTTAATTGCAATAAGATCAGACAGTTCATTTCTTTTACCTGCTCAAAAACTCTAACTCTAGGTAGCTACCATTTAATTAACTAAATATGATATCTCATACCGACAACAGAGCATTTGATTAAAGGCGTAAAGTGGCTTTTCACGCCTGCAATTAAAGCTGAAAAGTCATTATGATATAGCGTGGAGAAACCTGGAGATAAATGTAAGGGATCTATTTTATGTAAAGTTAGTCTCCTATATCATATACCTGGTAAATAGTGTTCATTAAAATGAGTTAGTAAAAAATATATAAAATAATTAGGGTGTTTGGAGAGATCAATCAAGTAAAATCGGAAACAAAATAAATTATTATTATTATTAATTATCGTAATTAATTTATCTTTCATTGTACATTTTATTTATTTTATTTTAAATTATTTTAATTATAATTAAAATAAATCGATTACCATATCGTAATTATTTTATCATTCATTGTACATTTTATTTATTTTTATTTTAAATTATTTTTATTATAGTTATTTTAATTAACAGAATTATCGTAATTATTTTATTTTATTGTAACCGTAACTCAAACCATCGTTCTAGTTGATATTCCTGACGATATTTGTTTGATATTTTGATATTTTTACCACAAAATATACGATCAATAATTCTAGTATTTAAGCTGATTAAAAATTTGTGACTGTGAATATGAGACGAAGTTAATATTGTAACAATAATATCGCAATATTAAAAGAATAATGAGGCTATGTTGCAATACAATACTAATATTGGGACAATGTTGTAACAATATTAACGCAATGTTCCGACAATATTGGGACAATATTGTAACAATGTTGTAACAATATTGGGACAATGTTGTAACAATATTGGGACAATGTTGTAACAATATTAGCGCAATGTTGTAACAATATTAGCGCAATGTTGTAACAATATTAGCGCAATGTTGTAACAATATTAGAGCAATGTTGTAACAATATTAGCGCAATGTTGTAACAATATTAGCGCAATGTTGTAACAATATTAGCGCAATGTTGTAACAATATTAGAGCAATGTTGTAACAATATTAGCGCAATGTTGTAACAATATTAGCGCAATGTTGTAACAATATTAGCGCAATGTTGTAACAATATTAGCGCAATGTTGTAACAATATTAGCGCAATGTTGTAACAATATTAGCACAATGTTTTGCTAATATTAGCGCAATGTTGTAACAATATTAGCGCAATGTTGTAACAATATTAGCGCAATGTTGTAACAATATTGGCACAATGTTGTGATAATATTAGCACAATGTTTTGCTAATATTAGCGCAATGTTGTAACAATATTAGCGCAATGTTGTAACAATATTAGCGCAATGTTGTAACAATATTGGCACAATGTTGTGATAATATTAGCGCAATGTTGTAACAATATTAGCGCAATGTTGTAACAATATTAGCGCAATGTTGTAACAATATTAGCGCAATGTTGTAACAATATTAGCGCAATGTTGTAACAATATTAGAGCAATGTTGTAACAATATTAGGGCAATGTTGTAGCACTATAACAACAAGTGGTGTAGCACTATAACATTAAGTGTTGTAACAATATTAGAGCAATGTTGTAACAATATTAGAGCAATGTTGTAACAATATTAGTGCAATGTTGTAACAATATTAGCGCAATGTTGTAACAATATTAGCGCAATGTTGTAACAATATTAGAGCAATGTTGTAACAATATTAGAGCAATATTGTAACAATATTAGCGCAATGTTGTAACAATATTAGCGCAATGTTGTAACAATATTAGCGCAATGTTGTAACAATATTAGCGCAATGTTGTAACAATATTAGCGCAATGTTGTAACAATATTAGTGCAATGTTGTAACAATATTAGCGCAATGTTGTAACAATATTAGCGCAATGTTGTAACAATATTAGCGCAATGTTGTAACAATATTAGCGCAATGTTGTAACAATATTAGCGCAATGTTGTAACAATATTAGCGCAATGTTGTAACAATATTAGCGCAATGTTGTAACAATATTAGCGCAATGTTGTAACAATATTAGTGCAATGTTGTAACAATATTAGCGCAATGTTGTAACAATATTAGCGCAATGTTGTAACAATATTAGTGCAATGTTGTAACAATATTAGCGCAATGTTGTAACAATATTAGCGCAATGTTGTAACAATATTAGCGCAATGTTGTAACAATATTAGCGCAATGTTGTAACAATATTAGAGCAATGTTGTAACAATATTAGCGCAATGTTGTAACAATATTAGAGCAATGTTGTAACAATATTAGTGCAATGTTGTAACAATATTAGAGCAATGTTGTAACAATATTAGAGCAATGTTGTAACAATATTAGAGCAATGTTGTAACAATATTAGCGCAATGTTGTAACAATATTAGAGCAATGTTGTAACAATATTAGCACAATGTTGTAACAATATTAGCGCAATGTTGTAACAATATTGGCACAATGTTGTGATAATATTAGCGCAATGTTGTGCTAATATTAGCGCAATGTTGTAGCAATATTAGCGCAATGTTGTAACAATATTAGCGCAATGTTGTAACAATATTGGCACAATGTTGTGATAATATTAGCGCAATGTTGTAACAATATTAGGGCAATGTTGTAGCAATATTAGCGCAATGTTGTAACAATATTAGGGCAATGTTGTAACAATATTAGAGCAATGTTGTAACAATATTAGCGCAATGTTGTAACAATATTAGAGCAATGTTGTAACAATATTAGAGCAATGTTGTAACAATATTAGCGCAATGTTGTAACAATATTAGCGCAATGTTGTAACAATATTAGCGCAATGTTGTAACAATATTAGCGCAATGTTGTAACAATATTAGCGCAATGTTGTACCAAGAACTAATTTTTACCTAAAGCTTTTTTCCATTTGATAATCTGTTTCGTGCTATCTAGAAAATCCCCGTCTATTTTCCAATCAATTTCACTGAGACTATTTTATGCACTTTATCATATCACTGCAGTTGGTGTGAAATGCACTTAAAGATGCACTTAAAGATGCACTTCCCAACACCAGTTTGCAGTCAAAGAAAAGTTAACCTGAGAAGATATTTCTAAATTTACCAAATTTTGAAATTTACAATTTTACAATGAATTAAAGTTAAATGAAGAATTTTAATGTAGAATATTGAATTAGTGTAATATACCCAATATAATGGAGTTCATAACAAGTTTGAATATTTTCGATTATAAAGAAAAATAAGGACTGCGGAGAATTTTTATAGAATATTTTAGCTAACTCATCTCAATTCTCTCATATCCCACCATAATTTCAGATCTGGGTAGACAAACTGAAGATGACTATAGAAAATATAATTACCGAAATTTGAGCATTTAATTTACCTCGAAATTCGGAACAGCAAACATTGAAGCAGAGTTAATTTGTTGTTTGACCAAACACTCCTGACCCTTAACATAACAAACGTGAATCAAGAGGTTGGGGTCAAACAAAACCAACTACAGGGGCACTTGACCTCACCATACAGTGTCTACAGGCCTCATCTACAGTGTCTACAGGCCTCATCATCTACAGTGTCTACAGGCTTCATCATCTACAGTGTCTACAGGCCTCATCTACAGTGTCTACAGGCCTCATCTACAGTGTCTACAGGCCTCATCATCTACAGTGTCTACAGGCTTCATCATCTACAGTGTCTACAGGCCTCATCTACAGTGTCTACAGGCCTCATCATCTATAGTGTCTACAGGCCTCATCATCTATAGTGTCTACAGGCCCCATCATCTACAGTGTCTACAGGCCTCATCATCTACAGTGTCTACAGGCATTGGCATCTAAGTTCAGTGTCAACAGGCCTCACCATCTACAGTGTCTACAGGCCTCATCATCTACAGTGTCTACAGACATTGGCATCTAAGTTCAGTGTCAACAGGCCTCATCATCTACAGTGTCTACAGGCCTCATCATCTATAGTGTCTACAGGCCTCATCATCTACAGTGTCTACAGGCTTCATCATTTACAGTGTCTACAGGCCTCATCATCTACAGTGTCTACAGGCCTCATCATCTACAGTGTCTACAGACCTCATCATCTACAGTGTATACAGGCCTAATCATCTACAGTGTCTACAGGCCTCATCATCTACAGTGTTTACAGGCCTCATCATCTACAGTGTCTACAGGCCTCATCATCTACAGTGTCTACAGGCCTCATCATCTACAGTGTCTACAGGCCTAATCTACAGTGTCTACAGGCCTTATCATCTACAGTGTATACAGGCCTCATCATCTATAGTGTCCACAGGCCTCATCATCTACAGTGTCTACAGGCCTCATCATATACAGTGTCTACAGGCCTCATCATCTACAGTGTCGACAGGCCTCATCATCTACAGTGTCTACAGGCCACATCATCTACAGTGTCTACAGGCCTAATCTACAGTGTCTACAGGCCTCATCATCTACAGTGTCTACAGGCCTCATCATCTACAGTGTCTACAGGCCCCATCATCTATAGTGTCTACAGGCCTCATCATCTACAGTGTCTACAGGCCTCATCATCTACAGTGTCTACAGGCCTCATCATCTACAGTGTCTACAGGCCTCATCATCTACAGTGTCTACAGGCCTAATCTACAGTGTCTACAGGCCTCATCATCTACAGTGTCTACAGGCCTCATCATCTACAGTGTCTACAGGCCCCATCATCTACAGTGTATACAGGCCCCCTCATCTACAGTGTCTACGGGCCTCATCATCTATAGTGTCTACAGGCCTCATCATCTATAGTGTCTACAGGCCTCATCATCTACAGTGTCTACAGGCCTCATCATCTACAGTGTCTACAGGCCTCATCATCTACAGTGTTTACAGGCCACATCATCTACAGTGTCTACAGGCTTCATCATCAACAGTGTCTACAGGCCCCATCATCTACAGTGTCTACAGGCCTCATCATCTATAGTGTCTACAGGCCTCGTCATCTACAGTGTCTACAGGCTTCATCATCTACAGTGTCTACAGACCTCATCATCTACAGTGTATACAGGCCTAATCATCTACAGTGTCTACAGGCCTCATCATCTATAGTGTCTACAGGCCTCATCATCTACAGTGTCTACAGGCTTCATCATCTACAGTGTCTACAGGCCTAATCTACAGTGTCTACAGGCCTCATCATCTACAGTGTCTACAGGCCTCATCATCTACAGTGTCTACAGGTCCCATCATCTACAGTGTCTACAGGCCCCCTCATCTACAGTGTCTACAGGCCTCATCATCTATAGTGTCTACAGGCCTCATCATCTATAGTGTCAACCGGCCTCATCATCTATAGTGTCTACAGGCCTCATCATCTACAGTGTCTACAGACCTCATCATCTACAGTGTCTACAGGCCTCATCATCTACAGTGTCTACAGGCCTCATCATCTATAGTGTCTACAGGCCTCATCATCTACAGTGTCTACAGACCTCATCATCTACAGTGTCTACAGGCCTCATTATCTACAGTGTCTACAGACCTCATCATCTACAGTGTCTACAGGCCTCATCATCTATAGTGTCTACAGGCCTCATCATCTACAGTGTCTACAGACCTCATCATCTACAGTGTCTACAGGCCTAATCATCTACAGTGTCTACAGGCCTCATCATCTACAGTGTCTACAGGCTTCTATAACTACATAAACTCCCCATTAATATAACATTAAATTCAAAAGAAAAAGACTTTTAATTTCCAACCAATCACCCTAATTCCTTCTTCACTTTCTCACCAATGACTCTCCACAAAATGCAATGGTTAGGTCTTTACCTTCTTTAGGTGGTTTGTAAAGTACCCACCGAGCATACCTTCGCAAACAGTGTTAAAGGTTTCGACAGATGTCCCCACCACGCCTGTTGCTTCTGTAGAATCTATAGGTTTTAACTCTTTTTAAATATCTCTAACTTAACGATATTAAAATATTTAAATTCAATGCAATGTTCAATTTCAGTTGCTGATTATATTCATTTAGAAGCCACTTGTTTCTGTGAAGGTGGTCACATTGTTACTTAGATGATAGTACATCAGAACAAATAAAGTTTATTTGTCCGGTATGTGTAACGGATATCCTTAACCGATGGTATATGAGGAAGGTAAATAATTTCCTATGGCAGGGTTGATGCCTAATTAACGTCATTAAACTTATACCGACGACTAAGCATAATTAATATAATCAACTGTTGATGATTATTCATATATCAATAACGATGAGGGAAAATTATCGGGAATATAGTAAGTGACCCAATGTCATAATTCAAAATTTTATTTATAAATATAATTATTCAATATATTCAACTAATTTATTATATATCTAATTAATTATAAATGAGTGAATTATATACCTAAGTATTTAGTCAATTAATATTTCTATAACAATATTCTGCATAACCTAACAATGTACTAAATTATTCTCCCTAAAATTTACTACCTAAGAATAACTTGTTGAAACTATAATACCTACATATAATAAATATAAAGTACCATACAAAAAACATGTAAACTACGATCAAAAACTCTTGCAATTTCTCCATATCTCGAAATGACATCATCATAATACACACGTACGTTCGTCACTTCTACCGTGACTTGGTATATATATCATATATATAAATATATATACATACGTGGAAAAAGTTCGGAAGGAGTTCGTACGGAATACAAATTCCCAGCTATTTTGTCATCTCAATTCTGCTGGTGAAGTGTGCCTTATTTTGCTTGGATATTGCCCCTTCTTGCCTGGATTTGCCTTATCCTGTGTTAGGATGGGCATCCTTCCTTGGGCAAGTAGGATCTCATGTCCTTTCTTAGAACTATCTTACCTACTTCACCTCAACTTTTGTCATTTTAAATCTCAAAGTTAGGTCGTAAGTAGAGCTCTATGGTGGAGATAACATGGACTCGATTGCAATCTTTCTGTCCCCTTCTCTTTCTTCTTCTTCCTCTGCAACCGTGCTAGTAATACGGATATGAATGATATTGATGATATCTTGTATGTTTAAAAAAGCTACTGATTAATTGCGGTATATAATTTAAAGATCGTTCTGGAAGGTTAATCCTTCTTTTATTAATCTTGTTCTATATTTTTTTGTACGTTGGATGCGTTGATTATTTTTCAATATTGTATTTGTCGGATAGATTGTTGTATAGTACCTAATTGTTATCCATTTAGAATTCAGTAAATATATTGTGTTTAGGATTACATTTGAATGAATCACTTATCATCAATTCATATAAACTGAATTAATAAAAAAAAATTTACTGCCAAGAAAAATATTGAGCGGTCATATATACTAATATAGTGTGACTTTTAGCCATGGCCACAAATTATAATAATATTATTATAGTGTTTCGGACCGATACCCGGACGGATTGTTCTTATATTATAGATTAAGTATATTTATTATTTTAATTATTATTTTCTATTTAAAAGATCAAATTTTTTCCTTATCAAGAAAAAAGTTTTAAGGATCGATTTAACAAAAAATTCCTCGATAGCGACTAAGTACTAAAATTATCAAGGTATAATTTCTGGACGTTCAAAGAGCCAAGCGGTTCGAAGCCTGTGTTCCAATCCTTAAATTCCGAACGTATTTCCGAAAAAGAAAAGACGAACTGGATTCATGGGTACGAAGCTCCGGTAACGCCATCTGGCGGCAAAGACCATCACCACTGGAATGCAGTAAAAATTATGAAGTTCTGAGTTATGAAGTTATGAGTTATGAAGTTCTGAGTTATGAAGTTCTGAGTTATGAAGTTATGAGTTATGAAGTTCTGAGTTATGAAGTTCTGAGTTATGAAGTTCTGAGTTATGAAGTTCTGAGTTATGAAGTTCTGAGTTATGAAGTTCTGAGTTATGAAGTTCTGAGTTATGAAGTTCTGAGTTATGAAGTTCTGAGTTATGAAGTTCTGAGTTATGAAATTCTGAGTTATGAAGTTCTGAGTTATGAAGTAGTTTCTGTATTTAAATTTAAATTTAATTTATAAAATAAAAATTTATTATAAAATTGTGGGACCGTGGACGATTCATTTTAATTATCAATTACTATAATTTTCTGGGATTTTAAAATCATATAAAAAAATATTCTTTTAGAAATAAAATTATAAACTGAAAAATTTGAACAATTACAGTTACTATGACGTCATTGGCAATTCATATCAAGACCATGTAAATTCTATCATATTTTATTGAATTTTGTATAGTCTGTTCAATATTTTAATAAAATATTTTATATAATATTAGATTTATATATATATTGATTATTTACAAAAATAAATTAATAAATTTCATCATATTTTAGTAGATTTATTTATGAGGGAATACACGGTAGAATATCCTATCGATATTCGCAAGATATTTATTTAATATATTTATATTGAATATCATTATTTAATAATTTATTAGAGGCACAATATTAATTATAAATTACCTGCATCTATAAAATAATAAATCGAACTTATTTATTTCCTATCTATTACCGAAGGATTGAGAACTTTGAAAAATCTCGTATTTCCATTGAAATTACTCAAACATTATAGATTTTTTACATGAAGCTGTAATGTAGTTTGTAGTATCCGCTAGTTTGTTGTACTGCACATTTCATGATTCATCAATGACCTGGCATAGGGAATATATATATGGAATATTTCCAGTTTCCGTGATATTTTCCACTATTGATATATGTGTAATTGGGGGGCTGCCCCCCCCCCCCCCCCCATTGTTTCATATTATTAATTTGGTATCTATGATACCCTTTTAAAATAAAAATATTAATAAATATTTTGCGCCGCTATTCTGGGAAAGAACCTTGTTATGCTTCATTGAGTTTTATTACAAGACTAAATAAAATAGTAATAATTTTATTTCCCTACATCATCAGGTCACATCAATCTAGAAGGCATTTCTCAAAACCGATTCCCGAGATTCCCGAATGATGCCCCTGGAATGAGACGGTCATTACAGGTAACTTTGGTCATTTTATTGACCAATTTGTGCGGTATTTTACCCCAAATTCAGGTTAACTCTTGATGGCATATTTTCTGCAATGTGTTTGGTTTGTAGTTGATTTGTAATTAATTTTATAAGCCAATTAAATGCATTAAATAAGGGAAATATTATTAGAGTAAGTTCCGAGCTTGTGGACGAATCCACTTTTTCGGCCGCAGATGATAAAACTGATTACAGGACAAAAACTACCATGCAAAAAACCCCCCGTGGTCAAAAAAAACATGCAATAAATCCCAGGTGAAAAAACTGCAGTGCAAAAAAATAATCGAAATGTGGCACATTTTTTAATAAATCAATATAATGTCAAGACACTTTTAAATCATATCTCAAAGTTCATTGGTTATTCAATACAACTTGGAAGAAGAATTTGTTACCAAACTAGACAGAAAAAATCATGTAGCCTACCTTAAAAGAGTCAGTTTTCTTTGCATAAATCCTCTATAGTGAAGAAAAACTCCATATAGTGAACTAGTTAAAGTTCACTAAAAATGAGTTGTAGTATACTAGCAAATACTATAGTTATATTTTACATAAATTAGTTCACAATGAATAATGTTAAATATATTAATAGCAATAAATAAGGCTTTACAGTTGTACTATAGTGAGCGGCTTCTTCAATTTTTTTATTTTTTTTTTGCACCGGGATAATACGATAAAATAATTTAAAATTACGATTAGAATCCATAATACCTGCAGGTATCATGGTTACCATACAGTAATAAAAGTTAAAATATTAAATTATATACTAGTTCTTTTTCCGATAGATTTATTATTTAATTTAAATCTATAACAATTATACTGTAAAAAGTTCTGAATTAGCGGTCAGTACTACATCTTCGATCATATAAAAGAAAAAACAATATAAAAATTGTTATCATTACACAGTGCTATCTAATACTTCTGCAAACCCGGGTTGGTTATTTTTTCTAAGCCAACCCTAGTAAAATAATTATTATTACATCGTTTTTTCTTATATGACCGAAGATGTGGAACTGACCGATAATTAAGAACTTATCCTAGTCAATTATAATAATAACGAAGTTAATATTATATAATTTATATGAAGAGGTAACAGTCTCCATTCTAATGATTACCAAAGTTCATGTCTCACATCCGTAGATTGTTTGCCAAGTTTTCTGCACACCAAAGAAAACTTCCAGTATGGAAAACTGAGATTGGGGGAGAGGGGGGAGAAGGCGAGGGGGGATGTGATGAGAGGGAATGGAGGGATAAAATAAGTAAAAACAGGGGGGGGGGGATAAAAAATATTGAAATGTATTGAAAAAAATTCTTGAACCTATTTTATTCTATTTATTCAAAATAAACCTATTAATTTATTGAGAATAGATTTATTTATTTATTAGTAATACTTTATATTTATTGAGATTTAATTCATTATTAGTATTTCTTTTATTGATAGCAAATTTAATAATTTTTTAGAATAAATAAATTTATTTCATTTATTGAGAATAGACAGACTTATTTAATGTTAATTCATACTTTATGAAGATAGAGCTGCCAAAGTATTATGCAGTTAGGTTGATAATTTACTAATAATTTAATTATTATCACTAAAAGTTTAAAAAAATTGTTGTCGTACATTGAAGAGCATAACCCTAGCGCTATCCTCTAAAACTGCAAGTAACGTAAAAAACTATTTATTGATAATAAAACGTACAAAAAAATGAAAAAAAAGCTATATAATAATCAGTAAGGTTATAATTAATATTAATAATTCATCCATACATTGTAAAAAAAAATTTTGTAGGGGCCATAGAAGATATAACTACCATAACTTTTTACCCGGTATAGAACAAATATATTAACTATCCAAATTGAACAGTAACTTAAATAATATTACATATTATTATCGCACTGTTTATTTTTCTTCAAATAAAAAATATGACATTTTATCATTTTTTGTTTAATATGTTTTTTTTTTTACCTAAGAATATCACAAAAATTCTCGTTTTAACACGCTAGAATTAATCCAAGCAATAAAAGGTTATCGATTAAATTCAAGTCCCATTGAACAATACAGCCCAATGTGCACTGAAAAAAAACACTCTATAACACCTTTACCAAGCTAAAAAACAGAGTCTGAATACCAAAACCGATGTCAGGCACTCCCAAAAACCAGTCCGAATGTTCGGGCCACAGCAAAAATATCCTAAATCTAAAATGCGGACGAAATCCTTTATAGCATTTAGAGCATTATCACCTATCTGGATTACAGTGTCTATTGTTTCATGTGTTTTGTTTAATCGGCTTATTGGAATATTTCGTCTTGCATATTTTAGTTTAGGTTTGAGATTAAATGCAATGTACTTTGGGCTTTGAATTAACGAATCATGTGATTATTAATATTTAAAAATCGAGCAAATAAGAAAATTCTATTTTATAAAACTAATTCAAGTTTTTCATCGGATAATCTGGCAGTATTCGGTAATTGGTTCTTTACCCTGTCTTAATAGATACATTAATTAATTAAAAATAATAGGCATATATTAATTTCACTATATAATGTTTTTATGATAATAATTTAGGTAGAAATAGAAAAAAATTAAAAACTCAAAATTAGATTTTAAGAAAAATATTTTAATCTAAATTTTAACGTAAATTTATTATTATTTCAAATGCTATTTTTACTATAGGTACATACGTCGGAAGTGAACCTCAAAGCGTATCTCAAATAAGGCAATGGGGTAGAGTTTCAATTACCGGACACGATCAAGTTACCGAACAAAGCAAAAGGGAAGTCTATTTAAAAATAATTAAAAATAGGAATTTAAGAACAGGGTAAATTACGAATTATAGGTTTGTTTCACATCTTCGGTCATATAAGATAAAACTATATATATATATATTTTTTTATTATTATATCGTCATTTCATATATGACCGAAATTGTGAGACCGACCAACAATTCGTAACTTACTCTACATACATGCAGTGTATGGTAATTAAATTCCTAACCACGAATGAAGTAGGTATCACATTAGTAAATATAAAACTATGGCATTATTTAACTTTCTTCAAGACATTCTTAATCTCTTGTATTTTTTTCATATATATTTTAGAAGGAAAAAAATTTCTTCTGAAACTCATATGTTTTTTTGTATTTTCATGGATTATTTGAAAGAGTCTGCTATAGTAGAGTATAACTGAAGTGTCCTAAATAATGAATCAAAAATTGAGATGCAGCCCGCTAAAGGTACGTTTTGCATGCAGCGATTGTTAATTGCAATCATCGCTCAGCGATCATCGCTGAGCACTAGTTCAATGCTATTCCTATGGGACTGTTTTGCAACGAGCGATTATCGCCGAGCGATAATTCAGTGTATTCCTATTACTGGGCGATCATTGTTGAGCGATCATCGCAAAAATCGTTACATGCAAAACCTACCTTAAAGGGTTAAATAATTTTCATTGAGTTTAATAGTAAATGTTTATTCGTTAATTTCTAGAGTATTTCAATTGAATTTTTGGCATGTGAAAGATAAAATTTAATATGCATAAGAAAATAATTGAATAAAATAATTTTCATATCAAATTTATAAATGAGAAATTAAATAATTACAAATAATGTTATGTTCGTCTTTGATGATATATCAGTATATAATTATGTATATATCTTACTGTAGTTATTTATCCACATGGTTTTGTCCATTAATTGCTCATTTTAAATAAATTTAATTTATCATTGGAGGAAGTCACAGTAATCAGACACTCACAGTGTTCGAAAACTGCAGGTTAAAATAGTTTATGGACGAATCTGAACTGAACAAATTTCACCCACTTCCCGAGTACGGACGGTGGTTGCTAAGGAGATTACCAATATTGCTACAAAAGTAACTGTATAATTAGCTAAAATTAGATATTATAATTAATAATTGCATATATTTTTAAGAATTAAGGCAACATTTTTGCATTAAAAATAAGTTGCTTACACTGAGGAAAAAATACGAGTCAATTTGACTCAAAAATTGACTTTTCAATTTGTTCCAAAACCGGCTCAAAAAAGTGAGTCAATTTGACTCATCTTAAAATTTTACATAAAAACAAGAGTCATATTGACTCCTAATTCATAGTCAGATTGACTCAGGTAGAGTCAACCAAGAAAAACGACTCAAACATTGGAGTTTTGTCAGCCTTGACTCAAGCAATGAGTCAGGTTGACTCGCAATGTTCTGTAGGCAATTGATCAGAAACTCTAAACAGTACTTAACAATTGTTCAAACTAATAATACTTTGACCCAGGGTTGTACCCCCCTACAGTTCCTATAGAGGTCATAAATCAGTGTGAAGAGACCAGTGTTACAGTGCCTGCCTGTCCTATGAAGGAGAAAAGATTGACATCGTGCATGTTCGGGAAGAAGGTTGCTACTTTTTTTTAAATAAAGATAACTAGATTGATAATAAAATACAAAGATAAATAGGTAATTTTCAAGCGCTTTTATAAGTTTCAGTGATATGAGTGGATCTTTTCGGGCCGCAATGTCATGCAACACTGTACAATTGATGTAAAATGCTTACTATTTTATAACACTTTTCCATGGAATAACCACACTAATATTTACAATAATCTATATTTATACCTGAAATATATTCAAAATTTATTATTTATTTATTAAAAAAATTTCCTGCAATTTATTTAAATTTTTTTTTGAAATTTATTAAAGTTTGATTTTAAAAAAAAAATAGAAAACTTTGGCATGCAATATCACAGAGATATTTTTCACTGATAGTATCTAGTACTATATACTAAATACCTGATAGTATTATATGCACTGAGAAAAAAATACGAGTCAAAAATACGAGTCAAATTGACTTAAAATTTGAGTTTTCAGTTTGACCCAAAACCGTCTCAAAAATGTGAGTCAATTTGACTCATCCTAACATTTTACTCAAAAACAAGAGTCACATTGACTCCTAATTCATAGTCAGATTGACTCAGGTAGAGTCAATCAAAAGAAAAGACTCCAATTTGGAGTTTTGCCAGACTTGACTCAAGCGATGAGTCAGGTTGACTCGCAATATACCAATGGGTAGCTAAATAGGTTTCTTTTGTATTCCAGAAGGTTGAAACCAGTTGTTGTAGTTGTTGTTGTAGTTGTTGTTGTAGTCACACACGACGGAGTACCGAAGCAGATTTGTCTACCTACCCATCTTCAAGATAGAAATTTATCTACCTAACTCAATTTGTCTGTTATTGTTTCGTGGTGAAGGTTTTTAAGTTGTGTATACGATGCGGTAGGTAGCAACAATGGGATATTTTAGCTTTTATATACACCGTATGTCCTACAAAAAGTACAATAGATTTTATAATTAAATAAGTTTGCTATAAGCAGGAATATGTTCATGTAGTAGTATGTATCTTTATTATAAGGTTTTTACATTATTTAATCATCATTATGCTTGAAAATCCTAGTGAACAAAAGTTTCGCAAAAATTGGCACGTCTTCATGAATAAACCTATATTAAAGATATGGACTACCACATAAACCTATATTAAAGATATGAACTACCACATAAACATATTTCTACTCATAGCAAACTTATCAAATTTTAAAACCTAGTGTACTTTTTTTGTGGGACAAACGGTAAAGAAGATAAAAACTAGTACAATCGTACTTAAATGATCGAATTGTAGGACTAGTAGAAAGCCTGTAGTTGCATCTGAACGTAGCTACCGATAATTGAGTGGGTATGGCGGACTTAATCGTTTTGTATGGGTGTAAATCATGTCAGCTAACTACAGCTTCATCCTGTGTATACATCTTACGATAATTGCTCCTAATGGTACTTAAATATAAAATATTACAGGTATTACACTAAAGAGTTCCCTGGAAGCAAAAAGTGTTCGAATTGATTGGTGATAATGATGTGTGAACCTAATTAAGTGTCTTTGAAATAATCTTTTGTGGAGAAATTTTCACATGAAATTAGGGGCGAAATTTTTACAAATGTTTTTATAATAGGTTTACTAGGTGGCTTTGAAAGTATATAATAAAATAATGTGTAACATCCGATCACGTATTTTGACGTCATAATCAAGATTAGGTATCGACAATGTATCTTTATTTATTGTATAACATAGTATTTGAATCTGATCTAACCGATAATATGTTGTCCTAGGCACAACTAATTAATACGGACCACCGTAAATAATCTTCAATGAACCCACCATAACATCTTAGAAGATTACAGATGACTTTTCCTACCTTCAATCGTAGAAGATTATTGGAGAACTTACCTACCTTCAATCTTAGAAGATTATGGGAGAGATTCCCCACCTTAGGCTGTTGCTTAGACAACTTATTTGTTTGTCAGTTACATACAAACGAGAATCTACAATATAAATTAACTACCACCAACTTGGTGTACTATCAGAGAAAAGAGTCACTGTGATGATGTACTATCAGAGAAAAGAGTCACTGTGATGATGTACTATCAGAGAAAAGAGTCACTGTGATGATGTACTATCAGAGAAAAGAGTCACTGTGATGATGTACTAACAGAGAAAAGAGTCACTGTGATGATGTACTATCAGAGAAAAGAGTCACTGTGATGATGTACTATCAGAGAAAAGAGTCACTGTGATGATGTAGTATCAGAGAAAAGAGTCACTGTGATGATGTACTATCAGAGAAAAGAGTCACTGTGATGATGTACTATCAGAGAAAAGAGTCACTGTGATGATGTACTACCAGAGAAAAGAGTCACTGTGATGATGTACTATCAGAGAAAAGAGTCACTGTGATGATGCACTATCAGAGAAAAGAGTCACTGTGATGATGTACTATCAGAGAAAAGAGACACTGTGATGATGTACTATCAGAGAAAAAATTCACTGTGATGATGTACTATCAGAGAAAAGAGTCACTGTGATGATGCACTGTCAGAGAAAAGAGTCACTGTGATGATGTACTATCAGAGAAAAGAGACACTGTGATGATGTACTATCAGAGAAAAGAGTCACTGTGATGATGTACTATCAGAGAAAAGAGACACTGTGATGATGTACTATCAGAGAAAAGAGTCACTGTGATGATGTACTATCAGAGAAAAGAGTCACTGTGATGATGTACTATCAGAGAAAAGAGTCACTGTGATGATGTACTACCAGAGAAAAGAGTCACTGTGATGATGTACTATCAGAGAAAAGAGTCACTGTGATGATGCACTATCAGAGAAAAGAGTCACTGTGATGATGTATTATCAGAGAAAAGAGTCACTGTGATGATGTACTACCAGAGAAAAGAGTCACTGTGATGATGCACTATCAGAGAAAAGAGTCACTGTGATGATGTACTATCAGAGAAAAGAGTCACTGTGATGATGCACTATCAGAGAAAAGAGTCACTGTGATGATGTACTATCAGAGAAAAGAGACACTGTGATGATGTACTATCAGAGAAAAAAATTCACTGTGATGATGCACTATGAGAGAAAAGAGTCACTGTGATGATGTACTATCAGAGAAAAGAGTCACTGTGATGATGTACTATCAGAGAAAAGAGTCACTGTGATGATGTACTATCAGAGAAAAGAGTCACTGTGATGATGTACTATCAGAGAAAAGAGTCACTGTGATGATGTACTATCAGAGAAAAGAGTCACTGTGATGATGTACTATCAGAGAAAAGAGTCACTGTGATGATGTACTACCAGAGAAAAGAGTCACTGTGATGATGCACTATCAGAGAAAAGAGTCACTGTGATGATGTACTATCAGAGAAAAGAGTCACTGTGATGATGTACTATCAGAGAAAAGAGTCACTGCATGATGTACTATCAGAGAGAAGAGTCACTGTGATGATGTACTATCAGAGAAAAGAGTCACTGTGATGATGTACTATCAGAGAAAAGAGTCACTGTGATGATGTACTATCAGAGAAAAGAGTCACTGTGATGATGTACTATCAGAGAAAAGAGTCACTGTGATGATGTGCTGTCAGAGAAAAGAGTCACTGCATGATGTACTATCAGAGAGAAGAGTCACTGTGATGATGTACTATCAGAGAAAAGAGTCACTGTGATGATGTACTATCAGAGAAAAGAGTCACTGCATGATGTACTATCAGAGAGAAGAGTCACTGTGATGATGTACTATCAGAGAAAAGAGTCACTGCATGATGTACTATCAGAGAGAAGAGTCACTGTGATGATGTACTATCAGAGAAAAGAGTCACTGCATGATGTACTATCAGAGAGAAGAGTCACTGTAATGATGTACTATCAGAGAAAAGAGTCACTGCATGATGTACTATCAAAATATCTAAAAGAATTTATATTAATCAAACTATGAAAAACAGATGTCCGAAAATTATTATAGATGCAATTTATCTTGAATGTTCGGTCTATAAATAATGTTCCGATTTCATAATAATTCTTTTACGGTATGATTTTCCATAAATTTACCTGCTTTCGAATATTAATAAATGTAAAGTTCTATAGAATAATACTATAAATTTACCAAATTTATATATTAAAGGTATAAACATATATTGCTATATATATTGTCTAAATTTTCGTTAGATTAACCATATTGCAGATTATTATTCATAGCCATCATTTTACCATGTTGATTAATTGTCTTACTTCTTTTAGGCCTTAATAAATCAAAGTTACCCGACAACCTTTAAAGACACTGTGGATGATCGTAAAAAATGTACAGTAGGACCAGAAATACATCGTCAAAATATCAATTCAATCGACACAATTATTATCATCTCTCATTTATTTAATTCTACAAACCACATTTATCCTTTAAAAAATCAAGTATGTTCTGAACCTATAAATCTTACTACTGTAGCGGATAGTACCTCCTCGTCAAGCTGATTGAAGTCGAACTGTCGTCAAGTAAAAATATGCACAGTCAGCATATTATGATTAGCTTACAATAACCTATTGAAAGGCAATCGGGGAAAGCTGTCCCAGGCTCATTATTTAGAACACAGCGAATATTTTAACACTCTGGAAGACGTTAGTCATTTTTCTAAAAAGTGAAAGATTTCGGAAGAAACTGAAAAAATGAAGTGAATTAATAATTGAATTTACTGATTCATAATATTTGGTTTATGAGGCCTGTAGACACTGTAGATGATGAGGCCGGTAGACACTGTATATGATGAGGCCTGTAGACACTGTAGATGATGAGGCCTGTAGACACTGTAGATGATGAGGCCTGTAGACACTGTAGATGATGAGGCCTGTAGACACTGAAGATGATGAGGCCTGTAGACACTGTAGATGATGAGGCCTGTAGAAACTGTAGACGATGAGGCCTGTAGACACTGTAGATGATGAGGCCTGTAGACACTGTAGATGATGAGGCCTGTAGACACTGTAGATGATGAGGCCTGTAGACACTGTAGATGAGGCCTGTAGACACTGTATAGACGATGAGGCATGTAGACACTGTAGATGATGAGGCCTGTAGACACTGTAGATTAGGCCTGTAGACACTGTAGATGATGAGGCCTGTAGAAACTGTAGATGATGAGGCCTGTAGACACTGTAGATGATGAGGCCTGTAGACACTGTAGATGATGAGGCCTGTAGACACTGAAGATGATGAGGCCTGTAGACACTGTAGATGATGAGGCTGTAGACACTGTAGATGATGAGGCCTGTAGAAAACTGTAGATGATGAGGCCTGTAGATACTTTAGATAAGGCCTGTATGCCCTGTAGACTGCAAATGCTTGACTGCACGTAATATCGTTGCTAGAACCAGTTAGTTTACGGAAGGTTGCCTTCACAGGAGTTTTTACTCACACACACGATGCCCTTCACGTATATAGGAAGGCTGAATATTCCCCACTATATAGCCGTACACACGTAGGGCTTTTAAGTCTTTCCATCAGACTTTTTGCTAAGCTCCTCCTACTTTTTCCACAATATTTTTAAATCATTTAAGAAAATGGGATATAATTATCATTTATTTAAGTTGGTATCCAAGATACCTGCAGGTATTTATTTTAGTTGGTATCCATGATAACTTCAGGTATCATGGATACCAACTAAAATAAATAATAATTTTATCGTTTTTTCTTAAATGATTCAAAAATATTGTTGAAAAAGTAGGAGGAGCTTAGCAAAAAGTCTGGTGGAAAGACTTAAAAGACCAAATGTGGCTCTTAAAAGACCATACGGAAGCTTACACCAAAACCTAAAACGACTGGTAAACTAATGGTCATCCAGCCGTGAATTTAATGGATAGGTCTTTTTGAAATTCTTGCATTGGGATTTTTTGTGATCGTAATTTTTCATAATTATCAATTATCGGTCAGTTCTGAATTTGAAAGCGATTTTGCGCGAAATTGGATAATTTGGTTTAATATTTCAAGTGGTGATTCCATGTAAAAGTTATATCGTTCTTTTTTTAGTGATTTAAATTTTCTTTTTAGTAATTTTTATTCTCTTTTTGTTAATTCATATTTTCTTTTTGGTAATTAAATTGGGTTATCTGATAGAATAAAATTAATTAAATTACTTTTATATGGTTAATAGACTTTTAGATTATGTATATATAGCAGTTGTATACTGCGTAGCCACCCAACCATGGATTAAATGGTGGTATAATCGGTTTAATGCATTAACTGTGTATACCTCCTTTTGTTTTTTAGTTATATATTGCCATAAATTAACCTTTATTGGCTATAAGATTGATACTCTAAACATTAATTACTGATTAAATGAGCTCAAATTTATATATTTAATTAAGTTTATTTATTGGAGCGAACAAAATTAACTAGATTATTCTTATATACATTTGAAAGGTATATCATCTTCCTATCATTTTTACTCAATCAGTATAAGTCTTCAGAATGTAGTGTTAAATAGATTTATATATTTTAAATAATAAAAGAAAAAATGATAAAAAATTGCATTTTAGCAATCAATTTCTACTTTCAAATTTTTTTGCGAATAGTCGGGTAAATTCATATAATTTTCATGAAATTTTCCATATCGTTCTCAAAATATATATGTTATTACTAATTAATTATTTCTAGTGACTGGTACCCGGTGAGAAAATTATGGTGGAGTCTTAGAAGGTCAATTTAAAACATTCTTCTATGGCCCCACCATCACTTCCTCTCTTAATCTTCTATGGCCCCACCATAACTTTCATTGTGAAAAACAGTATTATGGGACACACACATATATATCTTCTATGACCCACCTCAACAATCCGATATTTATCTTCTATGGCCCCACCTTAACTACCCCATATTAATCTTCTATGGCCCCACCATAACTGGTTCTAGGTAAATTGTTTTAACCTCCTGAAGGTACGTTTTGCATGCAGCGATTTTTAATTGCGATCATCGCCTAGTGATTATCGCTGATCACTAGTTCAATGCTATTCCTATGGAGCTGTTTTCCAACGAGCGATTACCACCAGGCTATAATTCAATGTATTCCTATTGCTGGGCGATGATCGCAACAATCGCTGCATGCAAAACCTACCTCAATGCCGAACGCGCGTTAATATCTTCCATTTTTTCCATCATGAAACAAATGCTGATATACAACAAACTAGCGAGTACAACAACTACATTATGGTCATTTATATTGAGAGTTACAAAGTAATCTTCTATTATTTCTTGTAATCAAAGTAATATTTAGATATAAATGAAGATTATTTTGAAACTCTACACATAAATAGCAGTTATGTACTTAGTTGGGTTCTAGCCTAGGTAAATTGCTCGAAAACAATTCCTCGTAAGACAATTGCTCGAATGAACAATTGCTCGAAAGACAATTGCCCGAAAGACAATTGCTCGAATGAACAATTGCTCGAAAGAACAATTGCCCGAAAGACAATTGCCCGAAAGACAATTGCTCGAATGAACAATTGCTCGAAAGACAATTGCCCGAAAGACAATTGCTCGAATGAACAATTGCTCGAAAGAACAATTGCCCGAAAGAACAATTGCCCGAAAGACAATTGCCCGAAAGACAATTGCTCGAATGAACAATTGCTCGAAAGACAATTGCCCGAAAGACAATTGCTCGAATGAACAATTGCTCGAAAGAACAATTGCCCGAAAGACAATTGCCCGAAAGACAATTGCTCGAATGAACAATTGCCCGAAAGACAATTGCTCGAATGAACAATTGCTCGAAAGAACAATTGCTCGAAAGACAATTGCTCGAAAGACAATTGCTCGAAAAACAATTGCTCGAATGAACAATTGCTCGAAAGAACAATTGCTCGAAAGACAATTGCTCGAAAGACAATTGCTCGAAAAACAATTGCTCGAATTATCAAATTGCTCGAATGAACAAAATTGCTCGAATTATAAAATTACGCAGTTTTCGATTTTATAAAAGTCAGTTATTCATGAAGTGGAGCTGCACCTAACAATCAATGTTTCTTTTTAATAATTAATCATTAATCATTCTATAAATGATTTTAATTATTACTCATTCTGCATAATCTTTTTTAGACCGTTTGTGTCATCTCGTATGTAACATGTGAATTGGAATCATGTGGTGAATCACTATTATTCATGCTTTTTTTTATCATAAAACCCGAAAAATTTTGTAGATTTATTAAAACTCTGCCATAACTTTGAGTTATTTCACCTATTGAGGTACCACATACAGATAGGCTAGTAATAAATAAATATTCGGGTTTTATGCTAAAAAAAACATGAATAGTAGCGATTCACCACATGATTCCAATTCACATGTTACATAAGAGATGACACAAACGGTCTAAAAAATGATTATGCAGAATGAGTAATAATTAAAATCATTTATAGAATGAGTAATGATCAATTACTAAAAAGAAACAAACATTGTTACGTGCAGCTCCACTTCATGAATAACTGACTTTTATAAAATAGAAAACTGCACAATTTTATAATTCGAGCAATTTTGTTCATTCGAGCAATTTGATAATTCGAGCAATTGTTCATTCGAGCAATTGTTTTTCGAGCAATTGTCTTTCGAGCAATTGTTCGTTCGAGCAATTGTTTTTCGAGCAATTGTCTTTCGAGAAATTGTTCTTTCGAGCAATTGTTCATTTGAGCAATTGTTTTTCGAGCAATTGTTCATTCAAGCAATTTTTTTCGAGCAATTATTTTCGAGCAATTGTTTTCGAGCAATTGTTCTTTCGAGCAATTGTCTTTCGAGCAATTGTTTTCGAGCAATTGTCTTTCGAACAATTATTTTCGAGCAATTTACCAGCTACCACCATAACTATCCCATATTTATCTTCTATGGCCCCACCATACTCTTTTTTCTCATTTTGTTTAGAGCAAGAAGAGAAGTACATTTATCTACTCTGTCTAAAATATTCAGCCTATCTTCAGTTCAATCCAATTTTGTCTTCCTGAGCATTTCACAAATGGAAATTGTGAATATGTTTTGGGGAGAAAGAGCTGCCGAGTAGATACAGTTACAGTGAGATGTACAGTGATGTGGAGGAGTTACAGTGAGATGTACAGTGACATGGAGGAGTTACAGTGAGATGTACAGTGACATGGAGGAGTTACAGTGAGATGTACAGTGACATGGAGGAGTTACAGTGAGATGTGCAGTGATGTGGAGGAGTTACAGTGAGATGTGCAGTGATGTGGAGGAGTTACAGTGAGATATACAGTGTCGTGGAGGAGTTACAGTGAGATGTACAGTGACATGGAGGAGTTACAAAGAGATGTACAGTGACATGGAGGAGTTACAGTGAGATGTACAGTGACGTGGAGGAGCTACAGTGAGATGTGCAGTGATGTGGAGGAGTTACAGTGAGATGTACAGTGACATGGAGGAGTTACAGTGAGATATACAGTGTCGTGGAGGAGTTACAGTGAGATGTACAGTGACATGGAGGAGTTACAGTGAGATATACAGTGACGTGGAGGAGTTGTGGAGGAGTTACAGTGAGATGTACAGTGACGTGGAGGAGTTACAGTGAGATGCACAGTGACGTGGAGGAGTTACAGTGAGATTTACAGTGACATGGAGGAGTTACAGTGAGATGTACAGTGACGTGGAGGAGTTACAGTGAGATGTACAGTGACGTGGAGGAGTTACAGTGAGATGTACAGTGACATGGAGGAGTTACAGTGAGATATACAGTGACGTGGAGGAGTTACAGTGAGATGTACAGTGACTTGGAGGAGTTACAAAGAGATGTACAGTGACATGGAGGAGTTACAGTGAGATGTACAGTGACGTGGAGGAGTTACAGTGAGATGTACAGTGACATGGAGGAGTTACAGTGAGATGTACAGTAACGTGGAGGAGTTACAGTGAGATGTACAGTGACGTGGATGAGTTACAGTGTGATGTACAGTGACGTGGAGGAGTTACAGTGAGATGTACAGTGACATGGAGGAGTTACAGTGAGATATACAGTGACGTGGAGGAGTTACAGTGAGATGTACAGTGACGTGGAGGAGTTACAGTGAGATGTACAGTGACATGGAGGAGTTACAGTGAGATGTACAGTAACGTGGAGGAGTTACAGTGAGATGTACAGTGACGTGGATGAGTTACAGTGTGATGTACAGTGACGTGGAGGAGTTACAGTGAGATGTACAGTGACATGGAGGAGTTACAGTGAGATATACAGTGACGTGGAGGAGTTACAGTGAGATGTACAGTGACGTGGAGGAGTTACAGTGAGATGTACAGTGACATGGAGGAGTTACAGTGAGATGTACAGTGACGTGGAGGAGTTACAGTGAGATGTACAGTGACGTGGAGGAGTTACAGTGAGATGTACAGTGACGTGGAGGAGTTACAGTGAGATGTACAGTGACGTGGAGGAGTTACAGTGAGATGTACAGTGACATGGAGGAGTTACAGTGAGATGTACAGTGACGTGGAGGAGTTACAGTGAGATGTACAGTGAAGTGGAGGAGTTACAGTGAGATGTACAGTGACATGGAGGAGTTACAGTGAGATGTACAGTGACGTGGAGGAGTTACAGTGAGATGTACAGTGACGTGGAGGAGTTACAGTGAGATGTACAGTGACATGGAGGAGTTACAGTGAGATGTACAGTGACGTGGAGGAGTTACAGTGAGATGTACAGTGACATGGAGGAGTTACAGTGAGATGTACTGTGACATGGAGGAGTTACAGTGAGATGTACAGTGACATGGAGGAGTTACAGTGAGATGTACAGTGACGTGGAGGAGTTACAGTGAGATGTACTGTGACATGGAGGAGTTACAGTGAGATGTACAGTGACATGGAGGAGTTACAGTGAGATATACAGTGACGTGGAGGAGTTACAGTGAGATGTACTGTGACATGGAGGAGTTACAGTGAGATGTACAGTGACATGGAGGAGTTACAGTGAGATGTACAGTGACGTGGAGGAGTTACAGTGAGATGTACAGTGACGTGGAGGAGTTACAGTGAGATGTACAGTGACATGGAGGAGTTACAGTGAGATGTACTGTGACATGGAGGAGTTACAGTGAGATGTACAGTGACATGGAGGAGTTACAGTGAGATGTACAGTGACGTGGAGGAGTTACAGTGAGATGTACAGTGACGTGGAGGAGTTACAGTGAGATGTACAGTGACGTGGAGGAGTTACAGTGAGATGTACAGTGACGTGGAGGAGTTACAGTGAGATGTACAGTGACATGGAGGAGTTACAGTGAGATGTACAGTGACGTGGAGGAGTTACAGTGAGATGTACAGTGACGTGGAGGAGTTACAGTGAGATGTACAGTGACGTGGAGGAGTTACAGTGAGATGTACAGTGACGTGGAGGAGTTACAGTGAGATGTACAGTGACGTGGAGGAGTTACAGTGAGATGTACAGTGACGTGGAGGAGTTACAGTGAGATGTACAGTGACGTGGAGGAGTTACAGTGAGATGTACAGTGACATGGAGGAGTTACAGTGAGATGTACTGTGACATGGAGGAGTTACAGTGAGATGTACAGTGACATGGAGGAGTTACAGTGAGATGTACAGTGACGTGGAGGAGTTACAGTGAGATGTACAGTGACGTGGAGGAGTTACAGTGAGATGTACAGTGACGTGGAGGAGTTACAGTGAGATGTACAGTGACATGGAGGAGTTACAGTGAGATGTACTGTGACATGGAGGAGTTACAGTGAGATGTACAGTGACATGGAGGAGTTACAGTGAGATGTACAGTGACGTGGAGGAGTTACAGTGAGATGTACAGTGACGTGGAGGAGTTACAGTGAGATGTACAGTGACGTGGAGGAGTTACAGTGAGATGTACAGTGACGTGGAGGAGTTACAGTGAGATGTACAGTGACGTGGAGGAGTTACAGTGAGATGTACAGTGACGTGGAGGAGTTACAGTGAGATGTACAGTGACGTGGAGGAGTTACAGTGAGATGTACAGTGACATGGAGGAGTTACAGTGAGATGTACTGTGACATGGAAGAGTTACAGTGAGATGTACAGTGACATGGAGGAGTTACAGTGAGATGTACAGTGACGTGGAGGAGTTACAGTGAGATGTACAGTGACGTGGAGGAGTTACAGTGAGATGTACAGTGACATGGAGGAGTTACAGTGAGATGTACAGTGACATGGAGGAGTTACAGTGAGATGTACTGTGACATGGAAGAGTTACAGTGAGATGTACAGTGACATGGAGGAGTTACAGTGAGATGTACAGTGACGTGGAGGAGTTACAGTGAGATGTACAGTGACGTGGAGGAGTTACAGTGAGATGTACAGTGACATGGAGGAGTTACAGTGAGATGTACAATTATTCGTATGTTAGAGAATAATTTATCGATGCCATTATTCCGGGATATAATTATGGTGGGCCCATGGAAGATTAAGAGGGGTCCTCTTTTAATCCATCCATTTCCGAAAATGTGGAACCGTCCAATAACTCGCAACTTACCCTACTATCAATATTCACATAATGTACAATCATCCGATTATAGTTTTCTCGACTGTGTTTAGGAAGTAGCTTTCACTGTACCACTGTGAATGTTGGTTACAGGACACACCGCACTGAGTATCTTTCTAAAAACATAAAAACACTAAAAAAACATCAGTGATACGTTAATAATGTTTTATAGTAAAAAACACAAGTAAAAGCAATGAATAAAAAGCAATGATTATAAAGCAATGATTATAGAAGCAATGATTATAAAAGCAATGAATAAAAAGCAATGATTATAAAGCAATGATTATAGAAGCAATGATTATAAAGCAATGATTATAAAGCAATGATTATAAAGCAATGATTATAGAAGCAATGATTATAAAGCAATGATTATAGAAGCAATGATTATAAAGCAATGATTATAAAGCAATGATTATAAAGCAATGATTATAAAAGCAATGATTATAAAAGCAATGATTATAAAGCAATGATTATAAAAGCAATGATTATAAAAGCAATGATTATAAAGCAATGATTATAAAAGCAATGATTATAAAAGCAATGATTATAGAAGCAATGATTATAAAGCAATGATTATAAAGCAATGATTATAAAGCAATGATTATAAAGCAATGATTATAAAGCAATGAATAAAAAGCAATGAATAAAAAGCAATGATTATAAAAGCAATGATTATAAAAGCAATGATTATAGAAGCAACGATTAAAAAAACAATGAATAAAAAGCAATGATTAAAAAAGCAATGATTATAAAAGCAATGATTATAAAAGCAATGATTATAAAAGCAATGATTATAAAAGCAACGATTAAAAAAACAATGATTATAAAAGCAATGATTATAAAAAAAATGATTATAAAAGTAATGAATCAATAATTATTAAAAAGAAATGATTATAAAAAAAATGATTATAAAAGCAATCATTAATTATTATAAAAACAATGATTAATAAAGCAGGAGGTTTTCTTTTTATAATCAAATTATCATTTTAAAATTATTTTCCCTAAAAATAATATTTTCCGGTTTGAAGTAAAAAAAGTAATCGTGATGAATAAATTTTGTGATATGAGTTTTTTGCGATCGGTCAAAATTAGAAATTTTATATTCATAAGAAAACCTTTCATATGTCAAGATATTATATAAACAATTCTTTATGATTATATCCTTAATGTTAAATTTTAATAAATTTGTATATAGAAATAATGTATAAAAATTATTAATTGAATATAATAACAATAAGTGCAATTGATCATTTTCTATATTGTAGGTAATTAGTTAATGAAATAATTGCCTTTTTTCAATTTTAATTCCAATTAATATTTTCAATGCTGTAAAATGCTACCTGTAAAAGAAATTTTATATATTTTTACATATATTTTTTTTTAATTAATTTGCAAACCAATGATACAGTTTTATTTAATATTTCTAATTCAATTTATATTCATTATAGAAAAGTTTGATAACTTTAATTAATATTATATTGAATAGCTTCTATAATATGATACATTATATCGGAACATAATGCATATTAGTATGTATATGTATGATACATTTAATATGCCAGCCTATATAATAAAATAAAAATAAACAATATGATAGAAAATATCTACGTTACATTATAAAAGCATTTTTGCTTAGGTTTTTCATATTAATAAATCTATTTTTTATTTCTTGAATTATTATAATTTAAAAAAGGATTTATATTAAAATAATTCGTTTAGAAAGTAATTAATTGCTCTTATGTATAAGGCCATATAGTTAATATAGGGAGCATTATATTTTATATATCATTAAGATCTATAAGTATTAGACAATTTTTAAAGCTTTTTCTGTTTTAATTTCTATACAATAAACAAAAATTATGATGCTATATGGTATATTAAAATAGAAATGTTTAACTTTTAATTTCCATTCAATTATCAGGCCATGGTTAGAATATAGGTGGCATTGTTCATTTCCATTAAATTATCAGGTCTTGGTTAGCATCTAGGCAGCGTTACATATTTTCTTTCAATTATCAGGCCATGGTTAGAATCTAGGTAGCATTATTTATATTCAATTATCAGGCCATGGTTAGAATCTAGGTAGCATTATCTATATTCAATTATCAGGCCATGGTTAGAATCTAGGTAGCATTATCTATATTCAATTATCAGGCCATGGTAAGAATCTAGGCAGCATTATCTGTATTCAATTATCAGGCCATGGTTAGAATCTAGGCAGCATCAATTATATTCAATTAGCAGGCTATTATTAGAATATAGGTGGCATTACCTATTTCTTTTCAATTATCAGGCCTTGATTAGAATCTATGTCGCAATGTTTATTTCCATTCAATTATCAGACCATGGTTAGAATCTAGGCAGCAGTACCTAATTCATTTCAATTATCAGGCCATGGTTAGAATATAGGTGGCATTGCTTCTTCCTTTCAATTATCAGGCCATGGTTAGAATCTAGGCAACATTACCTATTTTCAATTATCAGGCCATGCTTACAATCTAGGCAGCATTACCTATATTCAATTATCAGGCCATAGTTTGAATCTAGACAGCATTACCTATATTCAGTTATCAGGCCATGCTTACAATCTAGACAGCATTACCTATATTCAGTTATCAGGCCATGGTTATAATCCAGATGGCATTACGTCACGCTAGAAATTCGATATCTAGTTTTTACTTTCTCGATAAGAACAATGCTAGGTATGGCCACTAGAAACAATAGCTTTACTAGCGCTCAGGTATGCTAGTTGGCTTGGAAAAATGTGCTGGGAGATTCTATTGGGTGTGTTAAACGGTATTAAATGCACGGAATTACCTGAGCTAATGTGACGGTAGCTGTAATTACCGTAATTTAAGGTAGAGAAAGTTACAGGTCATAATATCAAATATTTCTGAAGTTCAGATTGGCTCAAGAATTATGTTAACCTACACTATCCGAATACTATGGGTGTCCGAGAGCAATGCGACGTACTCAATACATACAAATGAAAAATATGTAAGCAATTAAGTATATATAATATATTAAATAAAAGACAATGAAAGTTTATAATAACAAATAAATATCTAATAGTTTTATAGGGGGCCTTTTTTTAAATAATAATAATAATAAATAGATAATAGTTACGATGTATTCCAATTATTAAAGTATGGCCAAATTTATTTCACTCACCAACTTATTTATTTCCCATAATTTATTTCGTATTAAGAAATTTTATAATAGGTATATGGAAATTTAAAAAATCTATACCTGCATAAAGAAAGTTATGGTGGGGTCATAGAAGATTAAGTAGGGTCATCTCTTAATTTTCTATTGCCCAACCATAACTTTCTCTCTCAATCTTCTATGGCCTCACCATAACTTTCTCTCTTAATCTTCTATGGCCCCACCCTATCTTTCTCTCTTAATCTTCTATGGCCCCACCATAACTTTCTTTCTTAATATTCTATGGCCCCACCATAACTCTCTCTCTCTTAATATTCTATTGCCCCACCATAACTTTCTATCTCAATCTTCTATGGCCCCACCATAACTTTCTATCTCAATCTTCTATGGCCCCACCATAACTTTCTATCTCAATCTTCTATGGCTCAACCATAACTTTCTCTCTCAATCTTCTATGGCCCCACCATAACTCTCTCTTAATCTTCTATGGCCCCACCATAACAAGTTAAAAAAAACTAAATTGTTTTTGCATTATCATTTAAATCATTCTCCATAAAATAATTAAACTTCAAATATTAAATTAATTCCATATTTTAACCGCATCATCAATATCAATTTCCACAATGTTATTTTTTGTAGATAATCTTATATTTTTAATAATAAAATATAATAGCGTAAAACAAATAAAGTATTCGAAACCAGTTTTCTAAATTGAAAAACACCGTTAATTGCTTATGGAATAAACAATCCCCATTTAAGCTTTCTATATACTTCATTTTCCTTATTAAGTATAGACAACATTAATAAATAAACACAATATTATTTTGTTTATTCACCCATTGTTCTTGGACTCGTAAAGAGATATGATATACGCTGCACTTCCTATAATTAGCAACTATAAATACTAAAATGGAATTAATTAGAACTATAAATAGTAAATTGAATTAGTTATTTTATACTGAGAGAGAACGAACTACGTGGGTATTTAATTTAATACATTTGTATTTAATCTGTATGTTTGCCTTTAAAGGGCATTGTTTTACAGTTGAATACAATATTAGTTTGAAATACGTACATATTGTGTCATTATTTATATAGTAATTGTATTGTTTGCTCAGGAAATTAAATCTAAATATATAATTTAATTATAAATAAGATACATGAAAATATAACATTTAATTTAAATAAAATACATTAAAATAAAATTAAAGAAGATAGAAAAAGGAATATAATCGTACGGAAAGAATTAACGATTGTTTAAAACTGTTTGAACGTTTTTGAACATGTTGAACGTTTTTGAACAAGTTTGAACGTTGCCGAACATGTTTTTAACGTTTTTGAAAATCTTTTAACGTTTTCCAACATGTTTTAACGTTTTTGAACATGTTTTAACGTTTTTAACATGCTTTAATTTGTTTGAACAATTTTAAACGTTTTTCAACATGTTTTAACGTGTTTGAACATGTTTTAATATTTTTAAACGTTTTTTAACATGTTTGAATAAGTCTTAACGTTTTCTTAACATGTTCTACATATTCTACCATAAAAATTAAATAAAATTATAATATTTAAAATGGATACCAATTAAAATAAAGATTTAAAATATTAAATTATATTTTTTTGTAACGAAGATCTGAAACCGTCCAATAGTTCGTAACTTGCCCTATTTACTATTTCATTTTGAAAGTAGCTATAATTCATTATAAATTTGCATATGATATCAATATCCGTAAACAAAATAAGTAGAAATAAGAATTATTATGGATGCCAAAATTAATAAAGTCCCTAACTAAGTAACAAATAATAAAGAAAAAGAAGAATCATAGAAAAATAATAAGTTATTAACCCAAAATAGCTAAGTTGAATGTTCATTGAGCGACATGATTATTGTTTCTATTCATAATTCGTATATTGGAATCTATTTATATTCATAAACAGTCGCCATCGCTTAATGAACAAGTGAGTTTTTTTAATTTAACTATTTTGGGTTAATAACTTAATTGTTTTTCTTTATTATTTGTTAATTAGTTAGGTGTCTTTATTGATTTTAAATATCCATAAAAAATATCTATATAATAAATATACATAATAATTATCCTCCATTTACAAGCGTGACGTCACATAACTGGTTTTTCACCTTCTTATACTCTGTTAGATTGTTGTTATTTATTTGACTTTAATATTATGGTAGTGTTTTTTTGTAGTTAAACTCTTCGTGTGAAATGAAGGTACTATTGATAAAAGAACATGACAGGATATGGTCTGAAATTGTATATTATTTATTTCATTTGTTAATACAATATTTTAATCTATTAATTATTTTTTGTTTGTTGTTCAAAATAAACTTAAATTTTTTTTTTTCAAATTTTTTTATTATTTTTATATTATTTTTATTTATTTATTTATTTAAACATAATGTTTCCCAACAATGAATGTAAGAGAGCCGGATTACTCTCTCACACTGACTAATTGACAAAGCAAATAATTTATACAGAAGAAACATTAAGGCCCGATAAGCTAAATGCTTTTAGGGCAACCTATATAAAATTAAAATGTTACACATGATGGTCCTACCTATAAAGTTTGAAAGAATGAATTAACATACATAATATTAAAAACAAAGAAAAGTACTACTGGAGAGCAAGCAGATGTACCTTATAAGAACTTTTGAATTTACAGATACTAGAATTAGATTTCAAATTTTCACTAATATCATTCCACCTGCTGCATCCTTTGTAATAAATACTATTTTGAGTTTTAGATCTACTGAAAAGAGGCAACGTTATATTTGAGGTGTTCCTAGTAGAATAAGAATGTGCATTTGAGTGAGTGGTAATATAGTTTAACAATTCAGGGAAATAGCCATCAATATTAATAGTTTTATAAAAGAATACACCAATTTTAAGTTTATGCAAATTATCTAATTTCAGAATTTTAAGTTGAGTGAACATACCAGCGGTGTGTTCACGATGAGGTGCTTTTTTTATTGCACGTATTGCTCTTTTTTGTAAAGTGTGAATACTATTTGTTAAGAAATTTGAAGTATTATACCAAAGTTCAATTGCATAGGAAATATTAGAATTAATGAAAGAGCTGTAAAACATTAGCAAAACATTCTCGGGAACAACATGATTAATTTTATTTAAAATGCCTATATATCTAGAAATTCTTATGGATAATCTACCAATGTGATTCGAAAAAGTTAAATTGTTATCAAGTGAAAGTCCAAGAAAATTAACTTCTCTTCCAAACTGTATTTCCACTCCGTCTATTACTATGGGACCGAGTTGATAAGAATTACGGTATGAGAAAACTGTGTATTTTGTTTTGTCAGGGTTAATCATTATCTTATTTTTTATTATTTTTATTTTGTTATTTTTATTTTATTATTTTTATTATATCCATAATTATTTTATTATTCCTATTCACAATTACTTTATAATTAATATTTCATTAATAATTATTTTTATTTCCTTTAATACTCTATTTTTTTCCATTCATAATTTTTTTTTATTCATACTTATTTTATAATCATTTTTTATATTATATAAGAACACATAAAAATAATAGCATTAAAAAAATTTCACTGTGTTTCTTCCCACCATTAATATATATTTTAACATTTAGATATTTCTTTTTAATAATTACCCATTGAAATACCCATCCAGTACCTATAAGTCGGATAATCATCTTTTTACCCTCTTATTTTCCGTTAGTATTATTATATTAACCCTTAAAAGACTGACTCAGGAGTTTGAGCTCGACAAACCGAATTCATTCAATATAATAACACTATTCCCATCAATCTTAGTTAAATAATAATTTTGCCCAGTACATTAATATGATAAAAGCTGTTAACTGACAAATAATCATATAATTCGAGCAGCTGGTTTCCTAAATATCATTGTGTAAAGAATTCTCCCAAATTTTTTCCGTTCATATTATTATAACACCTTTCTATTCAAGAATATAGCTAATTAAATAGCTAAGTTAATTTATAGACATCCATTAGCCTATCAGTTTATAAATCGTGAAACAACAATCCACCATTTTTTGTTGTTTGAAAGTAACTTCGAGATTTGATGTTCATCCATTGTCAGAATATTATTCTATTGTTTATGCAGAAATATTTAGGTACAGGGTGACCCACAAAAAAGTGTACCCAACTTAGAATTAATATCAATAGTGTACATGTAAATTAGTTAAAAAATGAGTTAAAAAAAAAGATTGTACGTGTACGATATTTATATTAATTCAAACTAGGGTACACTTTTTTGTGGGTCACCCTGTATAGGTATTTACTATCTATATTTTGTTTAATTTTTTAACCGAATCACATTAAATGAAATGTTAAAATTTGGAATTAAAAATAATTATAGAAATATGGTCAAAGAGTAGTGAAATTTATTCTTTTAATTTTATTCAAAAAAGTTTATATACATACTTTTAACTCGTTTAAAATTTATTTAAAATTCATCTATCCTAATAATACCCGTCGTGTGGTTATTTATTTTTTTGGTGTCCGCTTCTTAAGAATGATAGGAAATTTAAATATGTTTATGACAATCTATACCACAAATACAGACTGCTTATTATATAATAATTTATTCGTTATTAAAAAAATGAATGAAAACACGGCAGGTGTTATTAGGTAATTAATATGGCAAATATAACCACCATACGCACAGAAATATTTTGATATGACAGTATAATTTGTTTGTATTTTAACGGATTAAGTTGCACTTATAGTAATACATTTTAAAACCCGTTATTCTTAACGGGAAAGTGCACTAGCGTATAATTATTATTATTAAATACACTTTATATAAATATAATAATAAATGTCAAACAGTACATTTCTAATATTGACTAATTATATATTATATGTTCTTAACACAGTTGGAAAAACATATAAGAATTTTTCGTTGAGAATGCTTTCAAAATAGACAGTCCAAAACAGCATCCAATAACTACTTATTAATTTATGGCGCTCTAGCAGTTAATAACATTAGTCGAATTAAGCAATTTATCACAATGCAATAGCCTATAATCTACCAAATATGATAATTACACCTCTAATTAGGTTACCTGGAGCCTATTGAGATAAAAAACGACTTGGCTAATCTTTAATAAAGCTACAGTCAAAGAAAAGTGTACCTGTGATGAAATTTTCAAAGTTTACTAATTTGCAAGAGAAACTTTACTAATTATAATGCTTGGTGATATTTTAAAATTGGTCTGGGTACACGGCAAGAAATTTGTAAGATTTGAAAACAATAGAAAAATAATAAATCATAATCATACAGTTATTTTTTTCTCTGATAGTACGTACATCTTACAGACAGATGAAGTTATGGTGGGGCCATAGAAGATAAAGATACACCACTCAAAATCTTCTATGAATCCACTATATGTATATAACTTTCTTCCCCGATATACATATTCACAGTGTTCCCAAATAGGTTTAAAATTTTAAAAAAATATAGCAAAACAGCGCTGCATAAGTTTGTATCGATACAGTGCTGCAAGAATAATTTTATGTGTATAATTTTTTAATGATAACTCTTCTCTAATTGGTCGGCAATGAGGAGGAGCCGACAGGGGGCGGAGCACTAAACTGTTAGCTCCTCCTCTCTGCATATAGTAATGAGTTGAATTAAACTAATTTTTAAATAATAAGAACTTTGGATAGATGGCTGTTATGTAGTTTGTTGTATCCGCTAGTTTTTGGTTGAACACTTCATGATTGTTTAATGACCTGGCATGAGGGTTGAGGGGGGGTATTCCACCCGATACTCTTATTGGTCAATCTCCATAGCCAATCAATGAGTTCGTAACCTTAAAAAATGTATCGTTAAAAACTTATCCGCAATGAACAATATTATTAAAAATATATTCTAAGTGATACTAACCTTTCAATTTCTAACCTTAGTATAGTGCCAACCTCTATTCATGGATGAGTTTTTAATCTTGGTAGGATATTATGGTGGGGCCTTAGAAGATAATGCGTAGCCCCTCAAAATCTTCTTCAGTCCCACCCTAACTCTACCCGACATTTTATTTTCTTCTAATCTCTTCTGGACAGTGTGGGGTTAAATTGGCTACTGTGTCCCAAATTCAGGTCAGTTTTCCAAGTCAAATTCTGGAGTCGGACAGCATGAAATAAACTGCCAAATTAACCTATGCAAATAGCAGGCAAGATGTAATGGCTATTATGCCAGCCAAAGAGCAAGAGGAAGAGCAAATGTGAGTGCGAGAGGAAAATGTGAGTGTGAGAGGAAAATGTGAGTGTGAGAGGAAAATGTGAGAGTGAGAGGAAAATGTGAGAGTGAGAGGAAAATGTGAGAGTGAGAGGAAAATGTGAGAGTGAGAACAAATGTGAGAGTGAGAGGAAAATGTAAGAGTGAGAGGAAAATGTGAGAGTGAGTGGAAAATGTGAGAGTGAGAGGAAAATGTGAGAGTGAGAGGAAAATGTGAGAGTGAGAGGAAAATGTGATAGTGAGAGCAAATGTGAGAGTGAGAGGAAAATGTGAGTGTGAGAGGAAAATGTGAGAGTGAGAGGAAAATGTGAGAGTGAAAGAAAAATGTGAGAGTGAGAGGAAAATGTGAGAGTGAAAGAAAAATGTGAGAGCGAGAGGAAAATGAGAGGGTGCTTATTTTTATTTGAGATGATACCAGTAGAGAGTAGGTATCATAGATACCAATAAAATAAAAGGTAATATATATTATGTATTTTTTCTAAAATGTGGAACTTTCTCTCTCCATCTTCTATGGCCCCACCAAAAATTTTCCTACCTCAATATTTTATGGCCCCACAATAACCTCTTCCACCTTAATCTTCTATGACCCGACCATTTTTTCTTTATTAATCTTCTATGGCCGCATCATAATTTTCTCTCTCCATTTTCAATGGCCCCACCATAACTCTCTCTCAATCTTCTATGGCCCCACCATAAGTCTCTCCCTCAATCCTCGATGGCCTCACCATAACTCTCTCTTAATCTTCTATGGCCCCACCATAACTCTCTCTCAATCTTCTATGGCCCCACCAAAACTCTCTCTCATCTTCTATGGCCCCACCATAACTCTCTCTCAATCTTCTATGGCCCCAGAGATTTAAACGGCAATGTAGGCAGAAGCGTTGCCAAAAGTGTTAGGACAAAAAGCCGTCCTGACACAGAGAGGAAGAAGAGCGAAACGAAGCTGCAAGGTAGAGCTACGGTTCCACCAGAGAGGGAAACTGTGAACCTCCTGGTGGGTAACTCCCTCGTAGGGAGGCAAACCGGCCTACGCTACAAGCAGCTTCGTCGCGAGAACAGAGTACTGTGTTTCCCTGGTGCCAAGATAGGCAGGATCGTCCAGGAGATCCAAAAACTGAACATAGACAGAAACAGTACTCTGATTGTCTCAGTCGGAGGAAATGACCTGTTCCTGAATTCACGGAAAAGTGGTCCTATTGAAAATATAGTCAAGGACTTTAATAGGCTACTCAGTGCAGTTAAGTCCAAGGTCAACAGAGGTATCGTTGTGGGGCTTTTGCCTAGGAGGAAAGCCACTAATGAGCATTATGGTAGAGCTCAGGCGATAAATGGTCGACTGAGTAACCTATGTCGGACCTACAGCCTCAAGTATGTTGACCTCTGGCATCTCTTTTTCGGAAGAGATGATCTCTACTGGAAGGACGGGATACACTTCAGTGGACGAGGCAGCAATTTATTTGCCGAACAGCTGGCTGTGAAGCTGTTCAAGCCTCACAAACCACAGAAGGAGGACCTTAATCATAAGAAGAGAAAGAGAGGACGCGGCAGGAGATCGGCGAAGGCATGTGCAGCACAGCCTCGACAGGAGGAACTGCAAGCAGAAACGGCTCCTTCAACCTCTACAGCTGGCACTGGAAATGGCCCCACCTTCAGATGTGAGGAATCTGTGCCAGGTAATTCCAAAAGAGCGCGCAGCCAGACAGTAAGCCCTGAGGGCGTTTTGAAGAAACGATCCAGGCAATCTGACCCCTCTTTCCCAGATTCCCCTGACCCCACCCCAGATTCCCTTGACCCCACCCCAGATTCCCTTGACCCCACCCCAGATCCCCCTGACCCCACCCCAGATCCCCATGAGCCCACCCCAGATCCCCATGAGCCCACCCCACATCCCCATGACCCCACCCCACATCCCCATCACCCCACCCCATATCCCCATCACCCCACCCCACATCACCCTGACCCCACCCCAGATCCCCCTGACCCCACCCCAGATCCCCCTGACCCCACCCCAGATCCCCCTGACCCCACCCCAGATCCCCCTGACCCCACCCCAGATCCCCCTGAGCCGACCCCGGACCCTGATGACGGCTCAGGTTATGAAGACTGCGCCGATGAAAACCAGGGAAACGGGCTAGGACTCGGAGGTCGGTGAGGGACCTCCGAATGATACTCTTCAATGCTCGGTCTATCAGGAATAAGCTGCAGGAGTTTAGATGTATGGTGGCTGTTGAATGTCTCGACATCATCTGCATCACTGAGACCTGGCTGGACACTGAGAAACGAGATTTTGAGGGAGAGTATCACCTGCCCGGGTATAAAATGTTCCACAGGGATCGTGGCAACAGAGCAGGTGGAGGAGTGATGATCTATGTTCGCTGTCACATTGACGCGGCCCTCATACCCATCGACTCACCGTATGAGTTACTAGGGATAGAGGTCCGAGCGGAAGTCACACTCAACCTTTACCTGCTCTACAGACCACCCCACCAGACGAGAGACCACGACCGAGATCTCTACGCTGCTCTCACTAACCTTCTGCAGGATGAAACGGCCATTGTGTTGGGAGATTTCAACTGCAGAGTGGATTGGAGCACAAGAGTCTCGGATGGAGAGGGAGGTAGGTTGATCGAATTTTCGAACGACAACTTCCTCTCCCAGATGGTAAGAACTCCCACTAGAGGCGAAAATGCACTGGACCTCATATTCACTACCGACGAAGATCTGGTTTCTCAGGTCTCGGTTGGTGAATGTCTGGGTACCAGTGACCATTATGCCGTTTCTTTTAGAGTGGGAGTCAAAGTGGAACAAGAGAAGATCTCTCATAGAAATATGCTAAATCTGAGAAGAGCTGATTACGACAGTTTCACTCGTGATCTGCAGGCATTACGTCCTCAACTTCCAGCTTCACCTGATCAGATGTGGCGGGGCTTTAAGGCAAACTACATCTCGATCCAGGACCGATGCATACCTAGGAAAAGGGTAGGTGGTTTCATGAAGGTTCGTCCTAAATGGTTCCATAACGAGCTTGGCAGAGAGATAAAGAGAAGGAAACGACTCTACGTCTCATTCAAGACTCACTCTTCACCGGAAACTGAGAGACTTCTCACAGACCAACGGAGATTGGTCAAAAGAATGGTGCGGCAAGCTAAAGTAGCGGAGGAACACAGGGTTGCATTGGCCTGTAAGGGCAACCCTAAGGAGTTCTTCGCTTATGTCAATAGCAGGAAGCCCACCAGAAGCTCCATCGGACCAATCAGGACAACCCAAGGTATGTTGGCAACTTCGGATGCCGACATCGTCGCCGAACTCAACAGTTATTTCGTCAGTGTCTTCACCAGGGAGGATACGCTTGGCACCCCTGACCCCGTAGTCTACTACGAGGGACGAATGCCACTGACTGAGATTGTTTGTACTGTTGAGGAGGTAGTAGACAAACTTGGCAAGCTGGACCCTAACAAGGCAGCTGGTCCTGATGGATTCTTACCGACAGTGATGAAGAACGTGAAGGATGGTTTGGCGGCACATCTGCAACAGATCTTCAATGTCTCTTTGGAGTCGGGCGAGGTCGCCGACGACATGAGGATCGCGGATGTGACCCCAATCTTCAAGACAGGTGAGACCACTAACAGTAGTAACTACAGACCGATTAGTTTAACATCGGTTCCTGGAAAGCTGCTGGAATCCATCATCAAGGATAGGATTGTGGATCACCTGGAAGAACACCAGCTCATAGGAAAGAGTCAGCATGGCTTTCTTCGCGGGAAGTCATGCCTGACAAACTTACTAGAGTTCTTCTACTACGTTCTTCAGGAGCATGACAAATCCAAAGCTGTTGACATCGTCTACCTTGATTTCAAGAAGGCATTTGACAAGGTACCTCACAAGAGGTTAATGGCGAAAATAGCAGCTATTGGTGTGGGTGGTCGAGTTCTACAATGGATCAGGTCATGGCTAAATAACAGACGACAAAGAGTGGTGGTCAATGGCGTGGCCTCTGTGTGGAGCTCCGTAACCAGCGGGGTTCCCCAGGGCTCAGTCCTTGGTCCTCTGCTCTTTATTATTCACATAAATGACCTTGACGTAGGACTCGTCAGTAGGGTATCCAAGTTTGCTGATGACACAAAGATTGGCATCAACGCTGCAAGTCCAGAGGCCATCGGACAACTCCAACTTGATCTTTTCAAGATCGGAGAATGGTCGGAAAAGTGGCAGATGCCCTTCAATGTGGACAAGTGTAGAGTACTTCATGCTGGTCGTAGGAACGCTGAAGCTTTCTACACGCTACTTGGAGCCCAAATAGGACCCACTGATGTACAGAAGGATCTTGGAGTTATGATCACCAGGGATCTCAAGTTCTCTCGACAGTGCCTGGAAGCTGAGAAGAGAGCAAACAAGATCCTAGGGTACATCAAGAGGCAATTCAGATACAGAAACAGAGAGACAGTCCTCACCCTGTACAACTCTCTTGTAAGACCTCTTTTGGAGTTTGCGGTCCAGTTCTGGTCACCGACGTTGCGAGCAGATGTCCAGCGGTTGGAACGGGTGCAAGCGAGGGCGACTAAACTTGTACCTGAAATCCGATCCAAGGGATACGCACGTCGGTTAGAAGACCTGGGCCTCTTCACGCTTGAGCAGCGACGTTTGAGGGGTCAACTCATCGAGACTTTTAAGATCCTTCGAGGGATAAGTCGAGTTGATCCCGAAGACTACTTTTCGCTGTGTGTGAACCCCACCCGCAACCACGGGTGGAAGGTGGTTCCGCCTCGGTTCACCACTGCTCAGCTGGAGAACTTCATGCTGGTAAAGATCTGTAATGTCTGGAACAGACTGCCAGAAAATGTTGTCAGCAGCCTGACTGTTGACACTTTCAAAAGGCGACTTGACAGGATACTCAGTGAGCTGGCTTACTGAGCTGTCAAGCGCCTCCATGACTTGACCTCGGAGTTGAGATGAGAGTCTTAGCTATCTTTTCTGATAGCACTCTTACTTCAACTCCAACCAACCAATTAAGAGAAAACCTGGCGCCTTTCCGTGGCTAGAGAGATCAGGTCACACCCTGCGTTCTGTCACCGTCTCAGGGACTGCCTTTGGGCGGCCCCTGTGAAGGTGGCAGTGATTGGCGGGTTTGACTGACCAAGTCCAGGATAAAACTTGGAGCTAATGATTGTACCCAAACTTTGCTCCTACGCCTGATGGAGGTTCTTTCTTTGTCAGGTTTGGGAGTACGGTTTGGAGTGCTTAGGTTCCAAATGGGAAGTGATGGAGAGAGATTCACCTTGTTCCGTTGTTAACCCAACGTCGAGCGCACAGCTGGCTGTGCACAGGGGCCATCCTTGGATGGGCATATTGTGCCTTTTGATGGTCCCTTTATCCTTGTGACTCCTTGTGACACTATAACTCTCTCTCAATCTTCTATGGCCCCACCATAACTCTCTCTCAATCTTCTATGGCCCCACCAAAACTCTCTCTCTCAATCTTCTATGGCCCCACCATAACTCTCTCTCAATCTTCTATGGCCCCACCATAACTCTCTCTCAATCTTCTATGGCCCCACCAAAACTCTCTCTCTCAATCTTCTATGGCCCCACCATAACTTTCTCTCTCGATCTTCTATGGCCCCACCATAACTTTCATTCTCTCCTCCGTAACTTGACACTCTTTTAACTATTTACAGTCAGTGTTAATTGTCCACTAAAGATATAATTAATACTTTATTGTTTAAGATAATGCTTTCTTTAAGTTATTTTAATTAGCCATTACAGGAAAGACTGCGGTGAAGGGAAATTTTTATTGGTTATAAAAGTATATTGAATTACATGTATTGGTATTTTAATTATTCAACTTCGTTTATTGTTATTTTTTTTAAGGTAGTTACTTTGTCTTTTAATTATATATAGTAAAAATATTGATAAAATTGAATATAAATGATACATACTACTAAATACAGATTTAAAATTGTTTATGCATCATTATACATTAAATAATCATTACATATATGTCATATATATAATGATAAATTGATAATACAGCACATATATTAAATATACATAAATTAATGTACATATATTTACTTACTGCTAAGTATATTTATTTTATATACTTTAAACATTATCGAGAAATATATTCAAAATATAATAAAAATTATTTCAAATAAATTTAAATCTCAAAAATAATTTTTTTCTCTAAAAAAAATTTAAATTTATTATAAAAAAATCCAAGTATTTGATAATTTTCCAATGATCAACATTAGATAATTTCGATAGTAAATGAGAAAAATATTTCTTACCCGTAATAACTAACCCTAATTACCTGCAAGAAATACTCAAAGTATTTATAAATATTAAGTTATTTCCTTAAAATGAAAGAAAATTTACTATAGGAAAAAACATTAATTTACTCTTTCGAAATTATGACGAAAATTTTGAACATAAAAATTATACCATTTGGTGAATGATATCACCTTAATATCATTTTGATATCATTTTGATATCATTTTGATATCACTTTTATTTCCTATCATCTGTCTTCTTGGTGATAGGTTGACGTCACACTTCACTTACGATAAAAAAATTTATTGGCAGTCTTATCTAAACTGTCACTGGTAACAATGTCTGTCGAGGCAATATTGTCCCAATATTGTAACAACATTGTCCCAATACTGTAACAACATTGTCCAAATATTGTTACAACATTGTCCCAATATTGTTACAACATTGTCCTAATATTGTTACAACATTGTCCCAATATTGTTACAACATTGCACCAATATTGTTACAACATTGTCCTAATATTGTTACAACATTGTCCCAATATTGTTACAACATTGCACCAATATTGTTACAACATTGTCTCAATATTGTTACAACATTGTCCCAATATTGTAACAATATTGTCCCAATATTGTTACAACATTGCACCTATATTGTTACAACATTGTCCCAATATTGTTACAACATTGTCCCAATATTGTTACAACATTGTCCCAATATTGTAACAACATTGTCTCAATATTGTAACATCATTGTCTCAATGTTGTAACAATATTGTCCCAATATCGTAACAACATTTACAATATTGTGACAATGTTACCCCAGAAACAACGCAGCATAGGTTTTTTATCAACTAGATCAGAAATTAACCAATAAGTATTTAATATAAAAGTTCAGAATTAATATGCTTATATATGTATTAAATTGCTCGTTTTGTAAACAATATCATTTTTCCTTCAGGGTTAATTCCCAATTAACGACATATATCAAATTACGTTTAGCTGTTTATTTCAAGAAGATATTGCAGTAAAGGATATTCAAATTGTATGTTATTTTGTACCCAATGCCTAGATTTATAAATAATATAGAGCTGTGATTGAACGAAAAAATGGAAACAAAATGGGAAACTGTTCGTTAAGTTTCCAACTGGGGTTCCAACTTCGACTTTTTTCCAGACATGTGCGTTGCTAAGGACGTTTTTCCTTCTCTTTCAAAGTAAGCCTTTACTTTTGAGACAGTACGGGCTCAAACTCACTACGAGCGTAGCGGAGCGGCGCGAGCGGCGCGCCATTAATGTTGTTTGGTATTCGTATGTAGAGACGCTTGGCTGTTCACACTGCGAGCGGAGCGGCGCTGCAAATAAACAATGATATTAATGACGCTCCGCTCCGCGCTACTCCGCTTGTAGTGTGTACGTACCCTAACGATCTTGTAACACCAAACAATGGTGCAGTTTCTGTTACACTGGCGGCTGACATACGAGAAAAAGAAACAATTTTGCCTCTTGGAAAGTTCGAGAGATCCGTCATTTTTATAATGTTATAATGAAAAAATAATTGTAAACATCTGTATGAAGAATCTATTTTAAATGAACAAATGGTTAAGATGTTCAAGTACTATAAGGCCAAAGTGATAAATTTAATTTATATAATTATATAACTTTTAAAGCATATATTAATTTACTATTTGAACTAATATAATTGAACAATGTACAATAACATAAGTATGATTATAATAGGAAATTCTATTAAAAAAAATTACATTAAACAAATAAAACTTCCATTAATCAATTAAAAATAGTCAGAGGCAATGAAATAATCTCATGATATTTCACTATTAAATTAATATCCTATTTTCATAATAGGCTAATTCTTTTTCAAACTAAGAAGTGAAATGTTACGATTGGTGCCTAGGTATTTTCTCACCATTTGGCTGCATATGTGCCTGCTTTTCGGGAGAAAGTGACTCGCTTTAGCTCACTAGGCATCAAAATAATACACTTACAGTGTCTCACTGCAGGAAAAAACACTGGGAAATTTCGCCTGAAAGTTCTTTCGATGAGAGGAAATATAAACGCAATTTCTCTTTCACGATTGAATGGGTAGGGATTTTCTAGCCCTTCACTGCGCACTGTGTTAACATGTTCTAGCCCTTCACTGCGCACTGTGTTAACATGTTCTAGCCCTTCACTACGCACTGTGTTAACCCTTCACTGCGCACTGTGTTAGCATGTTCTGGCCCTTCACTGCGCACTGTGTTAACATGTTCTAGCCCTTCACTGCGCACTGTGTTAACCCTTCACTGCGCACTGTGTTAGCATGTTCTGGCCCTTCACTGCGCACTGTGTTAACATGTTCTAGCCCTTCACTGCGCACTGTGTTAACCCTTCACTGCGCACTGTGTTAGCATGTTCTGGCCCTTCACTGCGCACTGTGTTAGCATGTTCTAGCCCTTCACTGCGCACTGTGTTAGCATGTTCTAGCCCTTCACTGCGCACTGTGATAGCCCTTCACTGTGCACTGTATTAACTGCTTAAGCCCTTCACTGTGCACTGCCCTTCAAGATTCAAAATGTTTTTAATGAATTATGTCATTCTTTTTTCAATAATAATTTTGTATATTTTTAAAATAATAATAATTTTGTAGATAAATTTATTCCAATTTCTGAATACTGATACTAATTCCTTTCCATAATTCAGATAGCAAACTAATGGCATCCAATTACTAAGATCGAATGCCAAATCCAATTTTCGAAAGTAGATGAAATCATTAAAACTCTTTAAATCAAACGATACCCCATTAAAGTACACTACAACAAACAGACAACTAAATTAGACAAAAAACTACACCGTACAGTCATTTCCTTGACTTCTTTGCAGCATCACAGTCTTTATACCTCTAGAAACACACTCTGCGTTTGATGAGAGTGACAGTTTTTTTTTACTTGGGTGTGGTCGTATACTGGTTGGGTATATCATTTCAGCTCTGATTTCATTAATTAAGAGTGAGTTGAGGCTATTAAAAAGTAATAAAGAAAAAAGTGATGGTAAGCTACAGGCTGGGAAAAATTATTTTAATCAAGGCAGAGGAGTAGACCGTGATTGAAGTGTGATGTTTACAGCTCTGTAACCAGACTGTGATTGTTGTTAAATGGTCAAAGAAGGGAAAATATATTTATTTTTTCAGTTTACTAATTTCACGTTTGCATAAAGAGATTGTACTAATTGTAATGATTGAAGATATTTAAAATGAGCAGAGCTGGGCATTCCGCAAGAATGTTCGCGAACCTTTATTCGCAAACCGGTTCGGACTAGAAAATGGGTTCGGACATTCGGATTCGGAACCTCTTCAAGAACGGTTCGGACTTCAGTGTTCGGAATGTCTTTTTCGCAAGTCCGAACCTCCGTACCCTGGGAACACTGACCTGTTCATTTAATTATTTTACGTTTTGAACATGTACCGTACCTCTCGGCTACTATTATATACATAGGTTTCTGCTTAACACTGAAGCGAAGAACATGCGTCTTTCCCCGCTCTTCTTCCATTACGTTATTCATCATTTCTTGAATAGCGGTAAGTTTTATAATAATCTTAACAAGTTAATTCTTTAATAACGGATTATGTTCCCTCAAATCTCAATTAAAATTGTTTGAAATATGTAGAACTATAGGTAAAGTTATAAACGTATATATTAGGTGACATTACATAACACCCTATCCTAGTACCTTAGCCGTTGGCTAACCAGTCCTCATGGAATAATAATAATAACTTAAATTCAAGACCGATTTTAAAGCTGTCTTTTCAATCGTTTAATTTTTCGCGTAAATACATACGATTAGACAAAAACGAAGGTGATAAATGGTAATATACTCATATTATGAGCATTTATTCAAATCTATAATAATATTAGGAATATATCAGAGATCTTTCCAGGCATTAGATGCAAGAGTGTTTTTCAGTACATAAGGGTGAATATTTCACTATAATCAGTTAACTGTAACTCTTATAGCGGCTTAGCGAGATCAAATATGTGCGAGAATAATTGCGCACACCAAGCTTCGTACAATAACATCTTTTAAATATTTGTTTCTTGTCTTAGCTTGTTACTTTTATTTTGAATGATATTTTTTTCTTTTGCTTTTACTAATGTATGAGTAAATATCAAATGAAGGTTTTTAAAAGAGAATATATTGAAATGACTCAAATAAGCAAACTTTTGACGGGTAAGTAGATTGGCTGAACAGATAATTTAAGATCATGTATTCGGGTATTCGCTTTAAAATTGAATTGATTATAATTTATATATACTATATAGGTATTATAATATTATATGTATATAAGTTATAATATAACTTAGAGAAAAATTCACAATAATCTTCACTGTTTGACCTTTCTAATATATTGAATAGAAGAAAAAGTTAATTAAATAGAGTATTGGAATACCGTATAACGTATTGTACCTATAGTACTTTCATATTCAAACAAAATGCAAAAAGGTTTTATATCATCAGTTTTCTAGATCGGATTAATCAAAAATGTTGTAATGTAAATGAAAATTTGAAAACTAATAGTAAAAACTTATTTTCTATGAATCTCTTATTCCTATTTAGTAAATTCACTAAATTAGTTTTATTTCATGAAACAGCAGTTCTACGAGTGCAAATCCTCTATAATGTATTCATATGAAGTCACAGTATAATTATTATTATAAATTTATTATATTAACCCTAATGAATTTGACGTATGTATTATAGGCATATCTTTTTTAAATTACTTTATATCTTTCATGTCATTTCTTTAAATTTACTGGCCTTTCTTGACTTTGTTCCTACATAAATACCAACTATTTTTTTCAATTCAAAAGTGAAATATTTACGTATCGACGTAAATAAGCGTAAATTATGGAATTAATTGTACCTTAGTAACGTGTGGCAACGTAGAAATACAGATTGGTTACCCAATACGCAAGAATGTGTCCACGTTTTATGTAGTAGAGACAAATGCGCGAGCTGTGATTGGTTCACACTCCATCCAATAACAGTTCAGTTCACTCAGTTGCCAATCTCTTATATAGCTATGTATTTATTTCTCCTTATATATTAAATATTTTTACTTGAAATTTGGTACACATTAGTTTAGTACAAAAACTAACAACTTTTTAAAAATACAGTAACGTAGGTTTATAAATAAGACATGTGTTTTTTTAACATAGAGTGAAATCTTCTCGTTGTAACTTGTTTCTGACAAATAGTTATTATCTTGTTGAAAAACTGTTTTTTATATAGGTTGCCCTAATAGCCTAAAAATCAGAGGATAGCTTACAAATGTTCGGACTAAATTTTTGGTTCGGAACAAATGTTTGGACCAAACTTTTCCAAATTCGGTTCGCTATACGGAGGTTCGGAACCCAAAATCGACTAAGATTCGGGTTCGGATTCGGATTCGGAACCTAAAAAAAGGTTCGCGCGCCCAGCTCTGAAAATGAGTATGGGTAAAGATAAAAAATTGTAAGATTTGGATATAATAGGAAATTAGAAAAATGTGATTTTCTCAAATTTAAATATGAATAATATTTTTTCGGAAACAATTAAGAAAAAAAAATTCCATTTATAAAATCACCATTATTTCATTAGTTAATTTGTATGTAGAAGAATCAATTAATTTCGTTGTTTAGACATTCTTTAAGATACAGAATTTGGCCACTCACATATGAAATTATGGCAGGGCCATGGAAGATTAAGAGAGAATACCCACTTAATCTTCTGTGGCCCCACAATAGCTGTGTTTCCGGGCAATCAAGACGTGAATAAGTTGACTGTTTACACTAGCATGGAAAAATATGCAGTGGAATCTACCAATGATTCTTCTAAATACACACTGTCTGAAAACCTGTATCCGATGTACTAACTGACAAGTTGAAAATACTATTGATTATTAACTTCTAAGTTTTTTTTTATTGAATAAATCCTGGAACAACTTCTTGTAAATTCTATACACAATGATGGGTTAAAACAACCACCAATATTTGTAAATATTATGTTAAACAATAATTAGTTATAAGTGAATTTTACAATTCACATCTCGATTTCTTTTCTCGAATCCTGTCAGGTTACATTTCTCCACTTGCTCATAAGTCTCTCCAAACAACTGATAGCAAAGATAACAACTGATAGCTTATCTGCAGCTACATACCTGTCCCCTGGCTTACAAATTGGCCAACTTTTAGGTTCAGGTTGCATCCCAGGTAGAAAGAGTAGTGTGGGGTTATCGGTAATTAAGGGAAACTAACTTGGTTTTCTAAGAGATCCCTACTTAATTTTATGGCTTTTATTATAAAACAATTTATATGAATAAAATAAATAATTAATTAAAGTAGTGAAAATGTAATATATTTTTTGAGTATTCTTTTGAATGATGTTTTGTAACATTTTCCCTATATCTTAAGTTTTTATTTGTTGAAATCATTCATGTTTATAAACTAAAGTTTATTTTTCATTGAAATCATCCATTTTTTCATTTTTTTTAAAACTAGGATTCGATCGAAAAGAAATTTTGAAAATTTAATAATTCTCAACATGTGATGACTCTCTTTAGAAATAATTAATCCTCACCTTTAATTCCAGTACCACCTACAGGTCGTGCCAAGCTAGGACATGAAGGGGGCAGTTCAAACATCTCCCTTTGCCATATATGGCGCCAAACCTCTTCCAGAAACTTACGAGCTATAGCTGAGACTTACGGCTAGGACTGACGACAGACATCCAAACATGGAGCGACTCTGACATTTTGTCGAGTTTAAATCTTGAAAAATATTTACAATATTCTTGAGCTCTGTTAATGGTATATTTGACAAATATGCAAACTTGAATAAGGTAGGTAAAGTCTGACTGGTCGGATGGTTCCACAATTTCGAACATTGAAGAAAAAGTAACCAATTAGAAGAACGACTTAAAATGTTAAATAATTTTTATATAATTTTTCTACTATTTTCGAAAATGAGGAACCGACCGATAACTTGGAACTAACCCTATTGTCGCAGTCCTATATAATATATTACTAGTTTAACTGTTGTATCAAAATATTACATAATATAGTTTAAACATAATATAATAATCCATTTACAAATAAGTATTTATAAAAGAAAATTAATAAAAAAATATGCGTTTGATGAGATATTCAAATTAAAGAATTACGTATATTGCATAAAATAATTATGTTTAATGAAAAAAATAGTCAAATTAAATATATATTTATATATATTCCATGAAATAATTATGAATAATCAATAACATAATCAAATTAAAAATATAATTATGTATATTGCATAAAATAATTATGTATAATCAATAAAATAATCAAATTCTTGAATAGTTCATATATTCCCTGAATATCCGCTTAATTGTCGTAATATCGCACTTCGATGTCCAGGGAATGTTCCTGCGACATGCATATACCAATATGATTCCATTTCGACCTTTTCGTAATATTCCTGTGATATTCGTCACAAAATATCTGATCACTGAGTACACAATTAAAGAAATTACTTGTAACTTATATTTTGTTTATTTTTAAATATTGTTTAAAAAATTTAATAAATGTTTTAACATGAATAAAATTCAATTATTATTATTTTATTTTCTATTTTACATGTATTTTTTAGAAATAAAATTTATTTAAATCTATTAATAAAGTTATACCATTTTAATTCAAATCAAATATTTTTTTAAATATTATATTAAAACAATCAATTTTTATATCTTTTATATCATTTAAGTATATCTAATTATTTAATACCGTATTTAATATATAGCGCTCATCACAGTTATAACGAATATATTCAATACCCAATAAAAAACTATATGATGGGATAATCGAAAATTAACAAGTGTATTAAACTCTCTCTAACGTAAACAAACATCTTAGTTACAAAATACATTATTATTCCATTAAAAACATGGAAAAACTGAAGTTCATTACCAATTTATTATCAATTTAGTTAACCATAAATTTCTAGCCTACAAACTTTATTCCAAACAATAAAACTTGTTTCTGTTCATCACTGCGACCTAATAAGCAATTAATTCACTTCATTACGCCCCTCCCACCTACCATTAAATATCTATCAAGTAAGTTATTAACTGCGCTAAATTCACCAATTTTCCCCCATCAACTTTTTAGTTGGGGTTGTTTGCTGAAGTTAATTACGGTGAAAATTGGATCAGGGACCTAATAGACACGATCGGAACCGAGATGGCTGACGCTTCGACATCAACTATCTGATGAATTTTAGAGGCAATCTACAGCGCAAATTTGTCCACACAGAACATATCAATTAGTTGGCTTTCAACCTGGGAGATCAGGATTAGAATCTGCAAATAGCAAAGTAATTGGAGTTATATTTCACCTTTTTTAGAACTCCTCTATAGTGATTGTAGAGTTCTGACTAAGAGAACTACCCCGTATAGTAAACAAATTTTCTTAAGTCTGCCATAAAATGGCGATTAGTTTTCTATAAACTGATGGCTATTAATGGCAGACTAACGAAAATTTGTTTACTATACGGGATAATTCTCTCAGGACACTACATTCACTATAGAGGAGATCTACATCATTGATAATTTATTTTCTGTGTATTAAAATCTCTCACAAAAATCAGTTTCTCCTCATGAAAATAATAATCATTCCATAGTCTTCATAGTTTTCTTTCAAATTTGGTCGTTGTTTGTAGCACAGATAGTTCTATGATTCAAGAAAATTTCAGTCTAATTTTGAACAAATTTTACCTGTTTGTATATACTTAGTGTCTTCATTATTATTGATATATTCTTTCACATTTCTACTTTTTTCCTATAAAAAAAATAGTTTCAATTAAAATATTACTTACTATACCGTCCTCCCACAAAACTTAATTTTTTCTTAAAATAACTTTCTATCATCTTTTTTATATCGGGACCTAATGTTCATTACACATTTACCATTTTCAGTTTCAAGTTTATTTCTCATTTACATAATTCAATAGATATACGTATTTATATTATACATAATACTCAGTCCATCAAAGACCTGATAATTCTCTTCTTTTCCCACAAAAAACATCTCTTTTCTTGCAATTTTCCCACAAATAGCTTCTTCATCCCCTAGATTCCCATCCTTTACCCACAAAAACCCTCTCTTTCTTGCAATTTACCCACAAATAGCTTCTTCATTCCCTAGATTCCCATCCTTTACCCACAAAAACCCTCTCTTTCTTACAATTTACCCACAAATCGCTTCTTCATTCCCTAGATTCCCATCCTTTACCCACAAAAACCCTCTCTTTCTTACAATTTACCCACAAATCGCTTCTTCATTCCCTAGATTCCCATCCTTTACCCACAAACACCCTCTCTTTCTTACAATTTACCCACAAATAGCTTCTTCATTCCCTAGATTCCCATCCTTTACCCACAAACACCCTCTCTTTCTTACAATTTACCCACAAATAGCTTCTTAATTCCCTAGATTCCCTTCCTTTACCCACAAAAACCTTCTCTTTCTTACAATTTACCCACAAATAACCTCTTCATTCCCTAGATTCCCATCCTTCACCCACAAAAGTCATCTTCATCCCCCAAAAATGGCGATCTTTTTCGCTGCCATCAATCGAGCGAAATGTGCCGTGTTTTTCTATCTTCGCTATCGTTATAGTGTCAACAGAGTGGACCCGAGAGGCAAACACTGTGTGGGTGTGTCGGACACACAGAGCAAACATTGTGTTTGATGGACCAACATTAGCACTATAAACCTCATGTAAGGACTTGTATAATACAACCGTCACCCATGATAATAAATGCTTTAATCCTATTTTCTTAATAATATTATCATTCCTCAGAAATGTGAAGGTCTTAATCTAGATTTTAATTACAATCTAGGAAGATATGTTTTCGAAAGAATGGAAGACGACGATGAGCTTTTTTTTAGGCCTAAGTTCATTTTTTGGATTGAAAAGAAGTTTTGGTGAAAAACAGATGATAAAAAGCGTGTCAGATTTTGTAGAAGATTAAGCTGCACGTGTCATAACATGGAAAATAAATCGAGCACTCGTAGAGCGCATATCTTCGCCGCTGCTTACAAGCCACCTCGACCATCCAATAATACTTGAGTTATAAATGACCTTGACCTTTGACCTGATCGTTTCTAAAATCTGATAAATCGGTTACTGGATATTGACCAATTTTCCCACGAAATTTCAGGCAGTTTGGTTGAATATTTTTATGCAAATAACAATATTACAAATAAATAAATGCGTTTCATGATAAAACATCTGGAATACTCATACCCTTAGTAAATTGATATAAATAAAGGACAGTTTTGAAGTTTACCTTTCTGTTCTCTTTGTTTTCTAATAACTATTTCATTTCTCTTCCATCTCTTTGGCTCTGTTTAATAATTCCAAAACTGCTGTCCGAAAAGCTCAGACGAACTTCGTATGGGCAGGATAAAACTTTATACTATGTTATGGTCTATCTTGAAAAATACATCTGAAAATCAACCGTATCAGTTTCATCACACAAGGAATCACATTAGACTCAAATCAAAGCCTATAACTGATATTAGGTTCTCTTTAACATTTATTTCAACACTCCTTTGAAAAAGAGTCTATTTGTTTCTATTTTATAACAACACAGAATATAAATTGATGATATGTAGTCATAAGTGAGTCTATTTTATTGCAGTGTTTGAAATGATGGTCTGAAATTGCATACAAAACACTGAAATAATATGATATGATGTGCAGGTTAAAATAGCTATATACAGTCTGTATAACAGATAGTAACCCTGTTATTCCTTTTGAATAAGAAATTAAATATCATCAGGTGACAATTTTTCATTTCTGAAGATAAATATATGATTATTATAATTTTTCTGGATATTTAAAAAATGATGGTAACCCTATTTTGATAGCGAATTTAAGCTACAATATAGATATCTTACGTACAAGTTCATCATTTCATTATTCGTTAGTTCAACAATCAGTTCAATGAAGATATGCAAAAAATCTTATATTATATAATAAAGAACTAGTATATATCAAGACGTATCCAATGTATAAATAGGATCTAAGAGCATCTGCACATTCTACATGAACGGTGCTAGATTTCTTGCCTGCCCATGAGAAGCTACTAATAGTTGGTCGGCTTACCAATCAGCGTCTCAATTACCGAATTAAAATGGCCATTATTCATAAAATACGGTCAATCATAGCTAGTCTAATCAGCAATTTATAGAGTTCGGCTTCTGCTGCTTGAATTAATAACCCTAGTCTTGCAGTTAATCTAACTAGGTATGCTAACCTTGGTGCTCAGTAGCTATGCATTGCCATCATTATTCTATTATTTCATGATTGAAAACCTCATTAGAACCAATTCTTACAGTCTGAAGAATTTCCTAGAATTTGGATTTGCAAGGAAATGATCTGTTTTTGCGGGGTAACTATCTTAATTTTACAGGGTAACTATCTGTTTTTGCAAGGAAATCACCTGTTTTTGCAGGGTAACTATCTTAATTTTACAGAATAACTATCTGTTTTTGCAGGGTAACTATCTGTTTTTGCAGGGTAACTATCTGTTTTTGCAGGGTAACTATCTGTTTTTGCAGGGTAACTATCTGTTTTTGCAGGGTAACTAACTGTTTTTGCAGGGTAACTATCTTAATTTTGCAGGGTAACTATCTGTTTTTGCAGGGTAACTATCTTAATTTTACAGGTTAACTATCTGTTTTTGCAGGATAACTATCTGTTTTTGCAGGGTAACTATCTGTTTTTGCAGGGTAACTATCTGTTTTTGCAGGGTAACTATCTGTTTTTGCAGGGTAACTATCTGTTTTTGCAGGGTAACTAACTGTTTTTGCAGGGTAACTATCTTAATTTTACAGGGTAACTATCTGATTTTGCATGGTATCTATCTGTTTTTGCAGGGTAACTATCTGTTTTTGCATGGTAACTATCTGTTTTTGCAGGGTAACTATCTGTTTTTGCAGGGTAACTATCTGTTTTTGCAGGGTAACTATCTGTTTTTGCAGGGTAACTATCTGTTTTTGCAGGGTAACTATCTGTTTTTTGCAGGGTAAAAATCTGTTTTTTGCAGGGTAACTATCTGTTTTTGCAGGGTAACAATCTGTTTTTTGCAGGGTAACTATCTGTTTTTGCAGGGTAACTATCTGTTTTTTGCAGGGTAACTATCTGTTTTTGCAGGGTAACTATCTGTTTTTGCAGGGTAACTATCTGTTTTTGTAAGGTAACTAACTGTTTTTACAGGGTAGCTATCTGTTTTTGCAGGGTAACTATCTGTTTTTTGCATGGTAACTATCTGTTTTGCATGGTAACTATCTGTTTTTGCAGTGTATCTATCTGTTTTTGCAGGGTAACTATCTGTTTTTACAGGGTAACTAACTGTTTTTGCAGGGTAACTATCTTAATTTTGCAGGGTAACTATCTTAATTTTACAGGGTAACTATCTGTTTTTGCAAGGAAATCACCTGTTTTTGCAGGGTAACTATCTTAATTTTACAGAATAACTATCTGTTTTTGCAGGGTAACTATCTGTTTTTGCAGGGTAACTATCTGTTTTTGCAGGGTAACTATCTGTTTTTGCAGGGTAACTATCTGTTTTTGCAGGGTAACTATCTGATTTTGCATGGTAACTAACTGTTTTTGTAAGGTAACTAACTGTTTTTACAGGGTAACTATCTGTTTTTACAGGGTAACTATCTGTTTTTGCAGGGTAACTAACTGTTTTTGTAAGGTAACTAACTGTTTTTACAGGGTAACTATCTGTTTTTACAGGGTAACTATCTGTTTTTGCAAGGTAACTAACTGTTTTTACAGGGTAACTATCTGTTTTGCAAGGTAACTAACTGTTTTTACAGGGTAACTATCTGTTTTTGAAGGGGTTACTATCTGTTTTTGTAAGGTAACTAACTGTTTTTACAGGGTAACTATCTGTTTTTGCAGGGTAACTATCTGTTTTTGTAAGGTAACTATCTGTTTTTGCAGGGTAACTATCTGTTTTTGCAGGGTAACTATCTGTTTTTGCGGGGTAACTATCTGTTTTTGCAGGGTAACAATCAGTTTTTTGCAGGGTAACTATCTGTTTTTGCAGGGTAACAATCTGTTTTTTACAGGGTAACTATCTGTTTTTGCAGGGTAACTATCTGTTTTTTGCAGGGTAACTATCTGTTTTTGCAGGGTAACTATCTGTTTTTGCAGAGTAACTATCTGTTTTTGCAGGGTAACTATCTGTTTTTGCAGGGTATCTATCTGTTTTTGCAGGGTAACTATCTGTTTTTGCAGGGTAACTATCTGTTTTTTGCAGGGTAACTATCTGTTTTTGCAGGGTAACTATCTGTTTTTGCAGGGTAACTATCTGTTTTTGTAGGGTAACTATCTGTTTTATCAGGGTAACAATCAGTTTTTTGCAGGGTAACTATCTGTTTTTGCAGGGTAACAATCTGTTTTTTACAGGGTAACTATCTGTTTTTGCAGGGTAACTATCTGTTTTTTGCAGGGTAACTATCTGTTTTTGCAGGGTAACTATCTGTTTTTGCAGGGTAACTATCTGTTTTTGCAGGGTAACTATCTGTTTTTGCAGGGTATCTATCTGTTTTTGCAGGGTAACTATCTGTTTTTGCAGGGTAACTATCTGTTTTTGTAGGGTAACTATCTGTTTTATCAGGGTAACAATCAGTTTTTTGTAAGGTAACTATCTGTTTTTTGCAGGGTAACTATCTGTTTTTGTAGGGTAACAAACAGTTTTTTGTAGGGTAACTATCTGTTTTTGCAGGGTAACAATCAGTTTTTTGCTGGGTAACTATCTGTTTTTGCAGGGTAACTATCTGTTTTTTGCAGGGTAACTATCTGTTTTTGCATGGTAACTATCTGTTTTTGCAGGGTAACTATCTGTTTTTTGCAGGGTAACTATCTGTGTTTTGCAGGGTAACAATCTGTTTTTGCAGGGTAACTATCTGTTTTTGCAGGGTAACTATCTGTTTTTTGCAGGGTAACAATCAGTTTTTTGCAGGGTAACAATCAGTTTTCTGCAGGGTAACTATCTGTTTTTGTAGGGTAACTATCTGTTTTTGCAGGGTAACTATCAGTTTTTTGCAGGGTAACTATCTGTTTTTGTAGGGTAACTATCTGTTTTTGTAGGGTAACTATTTGTTTTTGTAGGGTAACTATCTGTTTTTTGCAGGGTAACTATCTGTTTTTGCAGGGTAACTATCTGATTTTGCAGGGTAACTATCTGTTTTTGCAGGGCAACTATCTGTTTTTGCAGGGTAACTATCTGTTTTTGCAGGGTAGCTATCTGTTTTTGCAGGGTAACTATCTGTTTTTGCAGGGTAACTATCTGTTTTTGCAGGGCAACTATCGTAGAAATTAAAAAGTTTTCAAGCATTTATCCCTACGTCAACCAGACTAATAACAGTCTCAACACCCATAGTTCTGCAGACAAAAGCTTCTATTTAAGACACTTGGTGACTTTAAATGATCCATAGGTAGGTAAATGTTACTAATTTATGATATTTAATAATTAACCTCGATTAAATTTGCCACACAAGTGACACTATTCGATCTAAATTACTCGTCTCGTATTTTTTTTTTTTTTAATAATCGACTCATTCGTTTCATATCTCAGATTTCTCTTGAATTTTATTTTTACGTTGGTAACAAAAAATAATTAAGTTTCACATGGAAAAATTTCTTTCAACACACCGTAAGAATATCTTAGATGGGGCATACCATATTTATCTTCTATGACCCCACCATAACTTTACCTCTAGGATGTTAGGTTTATTTCCTAGTTATCGGAATTTTCACATTCTTTGATCACCGAAATAAAAATACATAAAATAATTATTTAATATTTAATTGCAGGTTTCATGCATGGATACGAATAAAACTGAAAATTAACAAATAATAATTATATTTTTTCCAACATGATCGAAAATATGAAACTGTCCAATAACTCGAAACTTACACTAAACTTTCTAATTTAAATTTCCTATCAGTTTATACTGTCAAGTTGACATCATTTTTTAGCAACTGCCCTGTGCTAACCACATACATCTTTTTTCCTTCCATTATTATTAATTCATTATAATATAATAGATGATAATAATCACTTGCGAATATTTAACTTTCTAATATTAAATTAATAAATATAACAAGTTTTTTCTATTAAGAACAAGATCAAATAATTTAAGAAGGAAATGGTATTCAGTTTACAATTCAAAATTTGAAATCATATATTTATAATAAAATTTTAATAAAAATATATACTAATTTTGTTTGTAAATGTGAATCAAATGTATGGTAAAAGTGCATTATACCAACCACTTATTTTTGATGAAAAATTAGCTCCTTTTAAACAAATGCACTTTGCCCAATTATAATTATATTATAAATTAATCTATTTCATCTTTAATCAGCGACGATCATTGTCCAGGAAACGAATTGTCCGGGGATGAATTGATTGGACACCCTTTCATATATATTATATATAAAATTTATTTAATTTGCAATCTCCTATGGCCCCACCATAACTTTTTCTCTTAATCTTCTATGGCCCCACCATAACTTTTTCTCTCAATCTTCTATGGCCCCACCATAACTTTCTCTCTTAATCTTCTATGGCCCCACCATAACTTTCTCTCTCAATCTTCTATGACCCCACCATAACTTTTCTCTTAATCTTCTATGGCCCCACCATAACTTTTTCTCTTAATTCTTCTATGGCCCCACCATAACTTTCTCTCTTAATCTTCTATGGCCCCACCATAAATTTCTCTCTTAATCTTCTATGGCCCCACCATAACTTTCTCTCTTAATCTTCTGTGGCCCCACCATAACTTTTTCTCTAAATCTTCTATGGCCCCACCATATTTTTCTCTCTTAATCTTCTATGGCCCCACCATAACTTTTTCACTTAATCTTCTATGGCCCCACCATAACTTTTTCTCTTAATCTTCTGTGGCCCCACCATAACTTTTTCTCTAAATCTTCTATGGCCCCACCATATTTTTCTCTCTTAATCTTCTATGGCCCCACCATAACTTTTTCTCTCAATCTTCTATGGCCCCACCATAACTTTCTCTCTTAATCTTCTATGGCCCCACCATAACTTTCTCTCTCAATCTTCTATGACCCCACCATAACTTTTCTCTTAATCTTCTATGGCCCCACCATAACTTTCACTCTGAGATGTATAAAAAATGGCACAAATTAGGTTCAATTAATTTGTTTAACTTTTTCAAATTCCTAAAATAGGACAGCAAAGATATTTATAATCTAAATATTAGGGCAACATACGAAAATCTACAAAATAGAGCAGGGTTAGTTCTGAATTATCGCACAGTTCCACATCTTCTATCAAGTAACAAAAAAAATAGATAAGGCAAATGATAATTATTATATAAATTATCTTATGATCGCAAAATTAGAACCGTCCAATAACTGTTAACTTACCCTATGAAAATACATTGTAATTCTTTTACATTTAGCCGAATAGTTTTATAGCGCCTGACTTTCATTTTGTAGATACGAAAAACATGGCACACAGGTAAAAACTGGATTTTCTCCGTACTTTTCTATGTCTAAACTAAATTTCCAAACTCTTTCTATTAAAATCTTTTTACTATGTAAATCGTATGTTTTTTCCATTTTTTTTCCATTATCTATAGATGTGGGATATATAATTAATTGGTTATAGTATGAAATATATGATAAATATGTTCTATATGAAAATATTTTTTATGCATATAATAAAATTAAAATAAGTTCATCGATGTATTTTTCCAATTTTTTTTAGATTCTTATTTTGTAAACAGTCTCCTACGATACATACCAAGTTATTGGACTGTTCCACCGTTCCGATCAATTAAAATATTTATAATAACAATTATCTATTTTTTATTGATATCTATGATACCCGCAGGTATCCTGGATACCTGCAGGTATCGTGGATACCTGCAGGTATCGTGGATACCAATAAAAAAAACAATTATTTTACACTTTTTCCTTAGATGATCGACAATCTGTATCAGTTCATTAACTTAAAACCTACTCCCATTCAAGAGTTGCCAATTAACCATTTTGTGCATACATGATCAAATAAGATTTTTTGTTATTTGCATTCAATAGAGAAGTCACAGGGCCAATTAAAGTGTCACTACCAGTGTCACAATGTGAATTAAATAAATTAAAGTGATTGCTATCGGAGGAAAAAAGTTACCAGCAAGCTTTTTTAGCTTGCAGACAAGCAAGAGAGATAGCTTTGACATAGCTTATCTCGTTTGAAAGATAACTGGAGAAAGCTAAAACATGGCAGATATGATACCTTGCTTGTGATTTACCACGATACTGCCTGGTGTGCCAAATGTTATGGACATTATTGTTCATAAATTTAATATTGCCCCGAAAGGCAAGGAAATTAGATCTTCTAGTTAATTTAAATTGTACGTACTAGTTATTGTTCAATATTATAAAATGGTGCTACGAAAAGTGTTCCACGGAAAATCCATCAACGGAAAATTCGTCAGCTGAAAATTTGTCTACGGGAAGTCAAAAAAATTTATCATAACAGTTTGTTCCTTTTAAATTAATTATTTTGAGTTAAATGGACGAATTTTCCGTGAATGAATTTTCTGGTCACGTTACCAAATGCTTTTGTATATTAATTTTTTTTTTTTTTTTTTAATAAATTTATAATTATTTCAATAAAGTTATAATTATTTCAATAAAGTTATAATTATTTACATAAATGTATAATTACTAAGATTTAAATAGTATACACTTGATATAAAAGTGTTACGCTGACAATCTCAGGATTTGGCAAGTGAGAATTAACAGCATGAAATAAACCTAATCTTAAGAAATTTATGTTTGATCTAACATCACCTATAGTAACATCCACTTTCCGAGAACTGTGACTGTTTCCCTATTTTAAAAGATAATAAATCACTAGAGTGGGAATTATGGTGGGGCCTTTGGAGATTATTATCTCCCATAATCTTCAATGCCAATCAATGGCCCCACTATAATTTTCAACCCGGGTTTATTAGATCCATTTTAGAAAAAAAAAATTAATAATGATTCAGAAAGATACAGAGTTCATTTTTCATCTAGGACAAGTTTCCAGTTATAGGACAGTTCCACATTTCGATCATATAAGGAAAAGTATATAATTATTATTATTTTATTTTGAGTAGCTTAAATAAATATTTAAATAATAATCATTAGATAACTTTAACATATAATCGAAAATTTGGAACTGTCCGATAACTCGGAACTTACCCTAAAAACATCATTAATTTATCCCCCCCCCCCTTAAGATTGGGGGAGAGGGGGTGGGTGTGTGGGGGTTGTTACCCCCCCCCCCTCTCTAATACAAGATATACAGTCAGTAGTCTTCTTAACAGGAATAATTTATGTAACATGCAAAGGGACTGACACTGATTATAAATAAACAAATTAAACATACGCTATTGTGAATTGATTATGTTTTTAGAATCAATTTAAAATTGAATTTCAAAGGAAAAATATTATACTTTGAATATATTTTCATCAAGAGCATTGTATTCTTTAACGTATATTCCAAATGGACAAATGTTTAATATTAATACACATATAAAAAGTTATGGTGGGGCCAAAAAAGGTCTTTTTTTTCAGGAAAAAACCTTCAACGCAGAGTTCAAATAACCTCTAAAAATAAATACCTATTCGGAAAAGTTAACACTTATTTTAATTTTTCAACAACACTATTCCCATGTGATTTACAAAAGGAAAAATGGTTTTAGTAGTTCTCCTTTAGGGATGTTATTCATTATCAAAACAACTTTATTCCTTACTGCAAAACCCTTAAATGGTTAATTATGACTAAATGGGTAATATGACGGTGGAAGATCCCCTCTTAATCTACCATATACCCACCATAATATTCTACCTGGCATCCAATGTCCATATATCTCAAAAAAAAAATTTAATAGTCATGGCCAATATTGGGACAACATTGGATATACTGGGACAATTTTGGGACAACATTGGGACAGCATTGGATATATTGGGACAGTATTGGATATATTGGGACAGCATTGGGACAGCATTGGATATATTGGGACAATATTGGGACAACATTGGGACAGCATTGGATATATTGGGACAATATTGGGAAAACATTGGGACAGCATTGGATATATTGGGACAGTATTTGGACAGCATTGGGACAGCATTGGCTGAGGAATCATAGCTCAGATTTCCCCAAAAAAAAAATTATATACTATATATGAAAAAAATTGGAATTCAGAATTTCTTTCAGGAAAATTCTATTTTTCTACAATACTCAATATAGTAAAAAATAGAATATAGATTTTTCTAAGAAAAATTTAATTTTTCTATACCTATCAGCTACTACTATAAATATGAAAAAAATTAGAATATTTTTTTAGAAAAATTGACTTTATTTCTAAAATACTTTTTTAATCCTATAAAAAAATTCCCTCCTATAGCTATATCCCCCTATATTTTAAACAAACAAGGTATCGTACCCTATAGTGTGTACCTGACGCCCCAAGGGGTTAAGCCCCGAATATCTCAGTGACACCATAACAAGCCCTCAAACCCGACCACTGGACATGGTACCTAATCTGAACCACATTTACAACATAAACTCATTATAACATTGAATAATTTGAAAGGATAATAAAGCATGGACATGGTAGGACATTTTAGAGTACTAATCAGCTGTGATGAATGGTGAGTGCCTTATCTATGAATTGCTATCTTTGAAGCTAGGCATGTGAAGTTAAATGTAGATAGGGAATACAATTATAAATATTAAATTAGTTTATGTGAATTAAAATTAAATAACTGTTGTGAATTTAGTATAAACATTACAATTGATATTAGATAATAGTTACATTTATTAATAATAATTTTATGTGAATACAAAATAAAGATTGCATCTATGATTAAATAATTTTATGTGAATTTAATATAATTTAATATACATTTATTAATAAATAATTTTCTGCTGTGAACTGAAGATATAATTACAATTATTATTTAATAGTTTTCTGTAGAATAATGATAAACATGGCAATTAATATCAAAAATGTCGTGAATTAAAGATAAAGAATTCAATTATTTAATAACTTTATCTGTATTAAAATATATACTATACCTACTAATAGACTTTGATAATAAAATATAATTATAAAGGAAAAACTAATAATCTGTGGCCATGGCTACGGGCCACACTAATATTAATAATTTAAATGATCCTAGTTTAGAAAAAACAATTAAATCATTATTTACCATAGTAAATAAATAGAGAAGTATACCAAGCACAATAATATCACTTATAATATTCAATAATAATACCTATAATATATTTGAGAGTACTCTGTGCGACGTCATTTCTTTACATCGTTTCTGAAGAATGGAACAAGTTCACCGTCACTGAATTCGAAACTTAGCATACTTCCTTATTTATTTACTCTGGTATAATATATGTTTTGATAATACGTACTTCCATTTGAATATAATCATAAACCCGTTATATTATTATTTTTTTTTTTTTAAACAATATTTTTCCATCAAAAACAAGAAAAAAATTGAATTCTAAATGGATAAACAACAGGTACTGTACTAGTAAAAAATAACAAAAACAATTATTAAATTGGTTTCTGAGAATTGAGTACATTTATTACTATTCAACCATTTATTTAACCACCGGAAAAAAATCTGTAGAATAAATGATTATAACATATAATTATTGAAAAAAAAAATTGACATTACATAAAATTAATATCGAACAAAAAAAAATATACCATTTTAATTTTAATTTCAAAGTTTCAATATCACTAACATATTATGCAATAATTTTTACAATAATGATTAGAGTGCTAAATTAACAGAAAAAGGTTATTGTGGGGACATAGAAGACCACAGTTTCACAGAGGTAGATTTCAATATAGCATTTAGTTAATTAATCAGAGTCGATACTAATAAAAGACACTTTAATTATCTACCATTGATAAAATTGCCCCAATTTAAATAATGGCAATGGCATATTACTCCTAATCACGATATTGAATAGTCTATTCTTGCTAATCACGATAGGGTTTCAATTAATTGAAAAGAATTATGATGATGAGAAGGGTTCGAATTAATTGGAATATGGACATTTAACTATGAAATAACGTACAATATATTAATATTTCATGATATAATTAAGGAAATTCGGTCTCAGAATTATAAATGGTCTATCGACTTAAATGGCCATTAGGTAGTTTGTTGTATCCGCTATCTTGTTGTACTAAACACTTCATGATTGTTCAATGAACTGGCAGGGGGGTTCGGGGCAGCACGCCCCCCTATACATCTAATTAATAAGTTTTGTTGTACCCGAGACCAGATTTTCCGAGACCGAATTTTCCGCTCAAATCTCTTGTTAAAAAATGTCACAACATGTCAAAATTACTAATGTTACGTATCATTTTACAACGGTTAATAATGTTATCCGCTTTTAATAAATAAACTACACATTTTAGTATCCATAATTTCAACTTTTCTATTATTGTTCATTAATAAAATCATTATAAAACGAGATCGAATTTCCCTAGAACTATTAGTATCAACCTGAAAAAATCACAATTATTCGTAAAATAAATCATGAATTTAAAAAATCCTATAATATTTTCAGTTTAACAGGACATCAACTTTCCATTAAAATATAAAAGTTCATTTATATCTAAACACATTTTTCATAAATTATACATTTCTCACTCACTTCATTAACATAAAATCAATACAAATCGATTCTCCCATGAAGGAGTTTTCCGGCCACCAGGACAATAATATCACTTCGACGTATGCGCTAAGTTGTAGATCTTGGCGATCTGACCTCAAAAATATATTAAAGTTCAATTATAGGTACATAAACACAAACAAAGATACAATTTATTCTAGGACACACAAATATTTAAAGCAAAAGTCATCAATTTAGCACAAACTAATTAAAAATAGTGGTATTCAAGATCAATGTGAGATGAAAAAGGCTCTAAAGGCTGCTTAGATATTATCGGAACAGTTTAATAATAAAAATAAAACTACTCTTCTAAATACTTACATAAATACAAATCCATTTTCCTATAAAGGATTTTTTTAGACTGACAATAACTACACTGAGAAAAAAATACGAGTCAAATTGACTCAAAATTTGAGTTTCAGCTCTTCCGGCTCAAAAATGTGAGTCAATTTGACTCACCGTAACATTTTACTCAAAAACATATTGACTCCTAATTCATAGTCAGATTGACTCAGGTAGAGTCAATCAAGAAAAATTACTCCAATATTGGAGTTTTGCAGCCTTGACTCAAGCGATGAGTCAGGTTGACTCGCTAAATTTTTCTCAGAGTACACTGACACATGCGCGGTGTCATAAATCTTTTCTGTGCGCACACTGATTCTGAGTGCGCACATTAAATCTTTGCTGTGCGCACACTGAATCACACAAGTGGTCTGGTCGTTAGGTTTCTGCGGTTCATAAAGCAATTATAGAGTTGTTATCAAAATAAAGGGATTATTCGATGGCTATTGAAAGGCAATTGCAGGCAAAGGGAAATAACCG